>KL278051.1:242-14266 GCA_000699545.1 Podiceps cristatus
GGTGACTCAGGTCAGCGGGGCACACTGACGTGCAACGCCGAGAGCAGGCAAATGCCAGCTGTTATGGTGCTGTGCCTTCGGTCGGGTGTTTGCTAGCAGGGAGCAGGGTGGGCAGATGAAAAAGGGGAACAGAGGGGGTCAATGCTGCAGCCCCCCTGCTCGGCTTGCTCTCACCTGGTGGGAGTGAATCCCCCGCTGCAGAGCCCGACTTCTTGCTCTGGCTTTAGGTGACTCCCCGGCCTTCCGACACCAATGGCGTAGCACTGCTGCCTCCGCGGGACTGCTGTCCTTGCTCTTCATCTGGGCCCTTTCAAAGAGACTCCCCTTTTTTGCTCCATATACATGGGAGAAATAAGGCACAAGATAACCTTTTTGTCACTGTTGTGTCACCCATCCAATATTTTTGTCTCTTTTTTAGGAAGCAGAGATGAAAACCTCTGGTTGTGGGAAACCAGGGCTCTCCTCCCTCAGGAAAACCTCTGATTAGAAGCTGAAATTTCAGATTCCTTTGCTCCTCTGATTATTTGCTGCAAGGTAAAGAGGACTTAGACTTTACTGCAGGGAGGCGACTTCCCCAAGAAGCCAACTGACTCTGCTGCCTTGAAATATAAATCACCTGTTACCAGATGTAGGGGCTGAATCCAGCTGGGGACCCTCTGTCCTCAGGGCTTGCCAGGTGCAAAAGAAACAGAAAACCCCTGCCTCAATAAACAAGGGCAAAAAGGCAAGAGGTGCAGACAGACAGACACCCCAGGAAGTACCAGGAGGCAGTAGGAATCACTGGACTAGTTGCAGAACATTTAGAGGCACCTTGGGAGAGAGGTCATGTACTGCTAGTTTAAGGATTTAACAACTGAGTAATGGGATTGCCAGTCAAGGAAGGTAGGAGCTGACATCCCAGGCAGGGGGGAGAGGTGAGGGAGGGTGGGGTTGTGCCTCAAAAATGAGCCTACGTTCGATGTGGTAAAGAAATCAGCATGGGAGAGAGTCACAGAGACGATGATTGGTGTGACGAAAGCAACGGGCTTTGACCCCAGCCCAGGTAGCAGCAGCATTTTTAACCAGCTTTGTGTATTTTGTTCCTGATATTCCTGACGTGTGATGTTCCCAGGGAACTTATGCAATGTGGGAGAACCAGCCCACCAGAGGCCGAAATTACCTGGTGGCCTCTTCAGTAGCCAACTGCTTTGTCTTTTCTAGTGTCACTGAGGGAAGGAGAAGGGACTTGAACAAACCCGTTTCTTTCCTCAGCAAGGTAAATCCATCACATTTCTGCAAGAAATTGCACTGTCAGTGCCAGTCAGGCCAAAACCTTCCGGGGAGCACAAGCCCTGTCCCAGCCAGCCTGGCTCCTGCCGTGTTGGCAGGACTCTGAGCCTGCCATTCTTCCCCCCTTCCTCACCTAGTCCTCCTCCTCCTCCCCGCCCTTGGCCAAGAAGCCAGCTCGGCTCCTCGCTGTGCCCTGCCTGCACTCCCAGGGCTGGAGGAGAGCTGACTCCACGCAGGAGCTGCCATCGCAAGCTGAGAGCAAACGTTCGTTTCCATCTTCACGCCAGATAAGAACCCTCTAAAAGCAGCATTAAACACAGCAGTCGGGGTACATTGAACGGCTTCAAGTTCATCTTATGCATAGAGGCCTAAGGAGCCTCATTTTGCTCTGTAAATAATTAGAGGGAGTTTGCTGAGGTCTCTCCAGGCTGCTCGTGGCTGCAGCGCCAACTGCTCCTGCATTTCCACCCCAGAGCACTCAGGGCATGGGGAGCAGAGAACAGGAGGGCTCAGAGGCATCGTTTAGGACAACAGCATTCACAAAAACAAAGCCAGGTTTCCTGTTGCAGTGGCAGATTCCGAAAGTATTTGACTTATGGGAAGAAGAGGAAGCAGACCTGCTCCCCTCTACCTTCCATAGCCAGCCAGCCAGGCTTTGAAGGGAGAGGGCTGTGGCTTGCTGCCACGTACCAGGTACCTGTGCCCACCATGGTTTGCTGGTCAGAGGAACCAGCCCCACTGCTCTCTACAGGAGTGGGGTGAACATCCCACTCACCAGTTTGGGTTATACTGGTACCACCAGCATGAACTCATGCCTCTGACAATGCCACCCCTCCGTGCCACACTCAACTCTGCTCATTTCCTAATCCTTACAAGGGGAAGGGAGCACTCGACTGCCCAAAGCAACCTCCTCTCACCTTCACCCTTGTCTCACGTGTCCTTGTGCTGATCAGCCATCATGTCTACATGGGGCATTTGTCAGTAATGATCCATCAGCTCATCTGTGCTCAGCTCACCCAGAAATCTGCTCCATGGCTCTGTGTAACCAATGATGGTGAAAAGTCAAATTAATGCTACCCCGAAATGACTGAAACTGGCATCCTGTTCATTCATTGCCCCCCAAAGCCCTGTCCCAGTCCCCTCTGCTTTTAGAAAGTGAACATTTAAAAGACTACTTCCCCTACAAAGAGCCCTGAGCAGGAGAAAGGGACAGTCCATACTCAACAGAGTTTCTCTGGCTTGGCTGCCGTTCACTAGTCAATCAAACAGACATCTGTGGGCACTCGTAAACAGCTTTGAGATACCTGTGAATGCTGAATGACAACTAATGGATGCTGGTCAGCTTGATGTCAAGTGTACTGGAAAAAATGCATCAGCACCCATTTTGGCTTTTAGGTGTTCATGTCATGTTTGTAGATGCGTTGATGTTTAAAGAACAGATTGAGAGCAGCCCTGAGGAGAAAGACTTGGAGGTGCTGGTTGATGAGAAGCTCAGCACGACCTGACAATGTGCGCTGGCAGCCCAGAAGGTCAACCATCTCCCGGGCTGCATCCCCAGCAGCGTGGGCAGCAGGTCAAGAGAGGGGATTCTGCCCCTCTGCCCCGCTCTGGTGAGACCCCCCTGCAGTGCTGCGTCTGCTCTGGGGACCCCCAACATAAGAAGGACACGGATGTGTTGGAGAGGGGCCAGAGGAGGCCACAAAAATGATCTGAGGGCTGGAGCAGCTCTGCTGTGAGGACAGGCTGAGAGAGCTGGGCTTATTGAACCTGCAGAAGAGAAGGTTCTGGGGACACCTTCTAGCAGCCTCCCAGTACCTAAATGGAGCCTTCAAGAAAGCTGGAGAGGGATTTTTACAAGGGCATGTAGTGACAGGAGAAGGGGTAATGGCTTTAAACTGAAAGAGGGCAGATTTAGATTAGCCAGCAAGAAGAAATTCTTCCCACTGAGGGTGGTGAGGCACTGGAACAGGTTGCCCAGAGAAGCTGTGGATGCCCCATCCCTGGAAGTGACCATCACCTGGTCTGGTGAAAGATGTCCCTGCCCATGGCAGGGGGTTGGAACTAGATGATCTTTAAGGTCCCTTCCAACCAAAACTATTCTATGATTCTATGAAAGCAGGTTTTGCACTGGCTATGTAGAGCTTATTTCTCCCTTGTCAATTTAAATTAAAAAAAAAAAAAATCATTTTCACTTTAAAGAAAACAAAGTTTACCTTTTCCACCCTGCCAGGAAATCAGATATAAATGACTTGAGATGCAGCCTGGCTGTCTCTTAATGCTGTCAGCAGATGTCACTTGCAGCAGAATATTGCCTTGGTTCGTGGGTTATGTCACCTGTCTTAAACATCAGCTGCTTCACTGAGACCACTGCAGTTTTGTGAGTGGCAGAGTAATGTATGCAGGACCTTGTGTAGGTGCTGGTCTAAAACCAGTGGCGGTTCGTAGGCGCTGGCTCTTCCCCTGCCTCTGCTCCTCAGGCAATACCAGAAGCTGCTGCTGGCAGAGGAGCAGCTCGTTTCCTCTTCAAAATCCCATATTTTAGGAGTCCTAAAATGCAGGGGATTGGTGAAGGAGGCTGGAGGTGTCAATTCAATTCTGAGAGCCTGTGAAGAACAGAATGTCAGAAAGTCCAGGAGAAAACGATCATGTTAGAAGGGATGTGGTACTGCCACCACATTTGTGGTGCACCCAGCAGTTCCCTCCGAATGTAAAACCATGATGGTGCAGGAGAGTTTGGTTTTATACCATGGGGCACACAGTTTCCCAAGTGATTGAGTCTTTCCTGGTTGCAATTTATCTTCTTGTAAAAGGAAAATTATTTCTAGGTTACCTATGGAATTAGTCATTGTTCTGTTGCTGCTCCAGAAATAAAATTTTAATGGAGTAAAGCAACAGTCCTGAGTGGCAGCTTTGAGAGCCTGGAGCAGGAATCAAAATAAAATATCATCTAGAAGAGTTCTCAGTTCTTTAAATCACTGATGTTGCTCCCTGGGGAAGAGTGTTTATCCGTAATGAAAACCATATTGCTTACATTTTTATGGCTGCGTAACTCATCTTCTGAGAGGCTGGCTCACCTCTGATGCCTACATGATGGGAGAGAGTAGAAGTAATATCCCGCCCCCTCTGCCTCGAATGAGAGTTCACCATAGACATTCCCAAAGCAGTGGGCTATTTTTTGTCAGGATTTGCCTCTAGGATCATGGCCACAGCAGAGAAATTAAACCCTGAGCCGGTGAGAGAGCTCCACAGCATGTCTGCACAAGCTGTGCCCGTTTTATACCTCCTACATCGAGACATCAAGGAGGGCACATGGAGACTTCATGGTCCTTAGCTCACAGGTACTACCACAAATTTCAAGCCCTGTTCAGGCAACAGAAGTCCCCAGGGGAAATCCCCTCTAACTCTGTTATAGTGCTATCACAACCCCCTGCCCATACAAATTCCTGATCCTTTAATGAAAAAGGAAATCTTTTCTTATTCAGCAAGAAAACCCTTTGGCTGTTGTTTCCAAAGAGCAGGCTCTGAAGGTTGGTGGTGAAAGGCTGGAGCTTGATCCAGCAGCACTTCTAGAGAGCCAGACATGAACAGACATGAACACCAGCAGCTGAGGAGTATCATCATATCTCGGACACAACTTTGATATGCAGAAGCATCAAAACATGGCACATGGGTTTCTCTTACACCTCCTCCCCCTTCCCGTACGCTCTTTTCCCTAGTGTAAAGCCAGAAGAGTTGGAAGACAGCTAAGATGACCCATTTGAAGTTCTCTGAATACCTTCACCAGTCTCATTTTGAAAATCCGTATTGGGTAACATGATGATTCGAGCGACAGGTTACTATTTGATCAACCTACGTATTTTGCTGGAAAATCTACCAAATTTCCAAACACCATCCTGGAGACCCTTGTGCAGACCTTGACAAAACAGGCAGGGCCTTCTTCTGGCATTGTCTGAAGGCTCCAGGACTATGTGCATGTATGAGGAACAGCATGTTAGCAAAACATTGTTCCATACACACATTATGGGCCAGGTGAGTTGGCTAATACCTACTCAGGACCAGGTCCCAAGGAAATAGTCCACACTGTTGTCCAGCAAGATCATCCCAAACCCCAACCATCCCATCCAACAGCATGAAGATTTCAGCGAGGGATGGGCTTCCTTGCCACCACCACGCGAAATTCTGCATTGAAAACCTCCATCCAGGCAGGGAACGGCAAATGAGCTAGAGGAGGATGGCGATTTTTGAAGCGACGTGCTGTACCTGTGTCAGGGACAGGCTGTTCCTCAGGCAGCCACCCTGCCTGGTTGTCGTAGCCAGGCATCCTGTCTCTGACAGCAGCCTGCAGCAGATGCCTAGGGAGGATATAAATGCCAGGAAAGCCTGTAGTGACACTTCCCCAGAAATACCAGAGGCTTCCTGGACCAAATATAGTATCTCCGTATTTAATAGCTCTCAGTGGATTTTTCATTCACCACTGTCTGCAAGACAAATTGTGTGCAAAAGCACCTTCCATCGTTCTGAAAACTGCGGCCTGATATTGTCATCTGAGTCTCCCCAGTGTAACGACTGCTCCCTCATCGTCGCCCCTGTGCCACCCCGGGTGTGAAGGTCCTGGAGCCCAATCCTAGCTGGTCGCACCTTGCCTGCTTGGCCCGTTGTACGGAAGCTGCTCGAGCACTCTCCTTACCTTTGCCAGTTCTGCTAGAAGCCAACAAGTGACACACCAAAGCTTTCATACAGCCAAGGGCTGTGTGGCGTATCTCAGCAGCAAGGTGAGAAATGGCTCCGGGAGTGAGTTGGGTCCAAGATGACAGGGGCCGCCCAGGGCTCCTTTGGTTGTGTTACGAGCCAGGATGGCCCTGATCAGCCCCTTACAAGAGAATTGGACTTAAATATAGAGGAAGGTGAGCAGATGGATCAGGAGAAATGCTTCTTTGTCCTTTTGTGTTCTCAAATCTGGTAAACTGTGGAAGAGACCTCGCCCCAAGGAAGGCAAGGGAGGACCATGGCCGGTAATGTCTTGCAGCAGGCGCACAAAGCAGAGGGAAGACACTCTAGATCAAAGCTTCTCAAGCCAGTTTTCACTAAGGCTGTGCACAGCAAATTCTGTGTTACCACATGTACTACTGAATACTGAGAATGTTTGTCTGTGATGACTGCAAATGAGGTCTCTGATAGTGACGTTCATGAAGGTCAAGCTCTAAAAGGACCTACCAATTTTCTACCATTATGACTAAAGTAGTCAAATCTAGTCACTAATGTCTGAAATTATAGATGGCCCCCAGCATCCCCCGCAAGAGAAGAGCCCTGCCTGTTGTAACCAGGGCAATACGTGATTCAGATGCAGGTAACCATCTTTTGTTTCTTCTGACTTCAGTCAGGCCTTAAAAACACTGAGTCAGGTTTCAAATCAGCATAACCTCTTGCTGTCTTTTTTTGGTGAGTGGAGATCACTCAGAATGATGTGATCAGCATCAGAATGATGACACAGAAATCTGCAGCAGATGATCAAATGTGTAATAATAAATTGATACTGGAGCTGCCTCCTACAACTGATAGCTGCTTAGTCATTTCTTCCTCCACCCCCTGTGATCAGCCCCACCTCTGCTACCCCTTCTTCAGCTCCTTTCCCTGGGACATCCCTAACCTGGGCTAAAAACATTGGCTGTGCTCTCAGGAAACTGCAGAAACAAGGGAAAGCCTGCCTTGCTACTGAGCTCGCTTTCTGTGTGCAAATGTTATTTTTAAACCGTCATGCAAAAGGATGCGGTTCCCATCAGCCAGGGCATGTCTGGGGTTCTGCGTGACAAGGCTTTGCATTTCAAAAGGCACAAAATGTGGCATGTGCTACCAGCTGTGCTTTGGCAGTACCCCTGCGTGTGCTGTAGCATTAAGTCACGTTAAGAGCTACAACACTAATTAAACTACCCCGGAGCAGCTGTTATTTAGATGATGGACATTTTCTTAAACTGTTTTCTTTCCAATATTGCTATGAGGAAGCAGAGCATGCTAAGTCAATCTCAGTTCACCAGAAGTTGACTTAGCTGCTCTCTCTCCTGCTCTGCATGGCTGAGGGACACATCGCCACCTGAATCATCTAGACCTAGAAGAACAGGGCTTCTGCTTGTACGAGCATGAAGGCTCTGGCTTGCTCCTCATGCTCATACTATTGTGACAGTAGACAAAGTTGGGGCACCCATACATACAGCGTTGATCTTTATGGATGGAGGAAAAGAATGAAAGTAGTGAAGATGCATCAGGCAGAGAAGACAGAACAGAGAGAATGAGACATGGATCCATCACCTGTGCTGCTCTCCAGCCCCAGGGAATACTTCATTGCGAATCTCCACCGAACAGAGATGTCCACCTCACGGCACAGGCGCTGTACTGCTTGGTTCTCTGCCCAAGACATGATTCCCCTCTTGCCCCTGGAGCACCGTTTGCAGAGGGGACCAAGGTGAGCGGCTCTGGTTGAGCTGCTGCTGCATGGGGCTGTTAAAGCAAGGAGCCTGCTTGGACAGAGAGAGGGAGAGATGACACATGTCGTCTCCCAATTAAAAAAAAAAAAATCTGCAACAAGCAAATTTAAATTAGGTTGCAATTAAATTTGTTGCTGTTTAAAAAAAAAGCAGATGTCCATGGAATGGACATTGCATTCCATCAGAAGAAACTGAAAGAGCAAAGCACACCAAGAATAGCCACCCGGAGATAACCGGGCACACATTCTAGGAAATTAAGTTGCTCCTCAGCCCAGGAAATCAAACATGATTAAGCAACTGGGATGATCTATGAAAGCAGGAATCCCCCAATGATATGCAGACCGAGTTGTGTCAGCGAAGGATGATCAGCTGGAGGTTGTATTCACAGGCTGGCTGACTCCAGCATTACTGCGAGTGCCTTTCCCGGCAGCTGGCAATCCGCTGGGGCTTTCTGGCTTCATGGCAGCAGTACGGAGCTCACACTGCTCTGTCAGCTATCCACGCTTGGCGCTCCCGGGCTTACCCGGACCCTGCCCTCCCGGAGCAGACACCGGTGCTTCCTTTCTCCCCTCTCTCACAGCAACCCACCTGTGAGCTCCCATTTCACTTCAACATGAAGCATTTGGATTCACGGGAGATGTCAAAGGCCAAGGTGGCCAGCCAGCTCCTTCCTTTTAGGATGTGCCTTGCTCTTGCTTTGCACGCATCAGGTGAGACCATCCATAATTCTGCCTGCAAAGATCGCTTGGTTGCACAGGCACTGCCTAAAGTCTGTGGACTGGGCAGAGAGGACAGTGTCATACCACTAAGGAAGGGGAACTCTCTTCTACAAGGAAAAAGCATCGGGTTCAAGACCTTACACCCCTTATGCTTCCTTCCCCAAGCTCACAAATGGAACTGGCTTCCTGTCTCAGTACTACCGGTCTGTCACCAGCCCGGCTCTCCCTCTTCTGAATACTCCTCTGTTGTCTCTACCCAGCCATCTTATCTTGAATGACATCCAAAAGCCCTTCCCTTCCCTTCCCTTCCCTTCCCTTCCCTTCCCTTCCCTTCCCTTCCTCTACCCAGCCATCTTATCTTGAATGACATCCAAAAGCCCTTCCCTTCCCTTCCCTTCCCTCTTCAGTTCCAACACCACCTGCTCTTCAGCTTTGCATTAGCTCTGCCTAGCACGGGGATTTTTGAGGATGCCGTACAATACGTGACCCCTCTTTGCAGTACGTGAGATCCCAAAGGCACCTGTGGATGCCACAGCTATGTGAGCAGGTGCCTTGGCACCAAGAGCCAAACAAGTCGCTCGCCCGTGTGTGCGGGTTTGCATCTTTGCTTTGTATTTTGCAGGGAAAAGGTAAACAGGCTCCCCCTTGCTAACGGTCCCTAAAAAGAGGCCTAAATCACAACCTCAGCCTGTCTCCTTCACGCTGGTACAGGCATTAGGTCACCAGCCTTGTCCTGCTGATAATTGTTAACTGCCCACAAACCCCTGCTGAAACAGGTTGGAGAGCTTCAGGAGCTAAATCTTCCTCCCGGGTTTCCAACAAGTTTCACAAGCCTCAGCAGCTGAAACAGTGATATGATGTCATGTGCTGCAGGTGAAGTGCTAATACTTGTCCATTATGGATTTGCTGGGAGGTGTTTCATGTTTCCTCCACCTGTTGCCCCTCTCTCCTGGAGTCCTCCCTTCCCGGGGTTTTCTCTTCATAACGTAAGATGTCTGTTCGGAGGGAAGTGGAGCTCAGTTGACCTCACTATTTTTCACCTTACCTTCTTGTCTCATCCTGACGTGACAGCTCAGCAGTTCCCAGGAGTGGGATGCATGGTCTGGGGAGAAGGAAAACAGGCACAGCCTCCTCTAAGGCTGTTACGCTAACCGGCTAATTAATAGCTTGCTGATTGCTCTCTTAAAAGAAGTACAGTTAAAGGAGGACACACAATGTGTATCTTTTTTGCCTTAAGAGGTGGTTGTAAATGAATTTACATATTACACAAAGTGGGATTACTTGGCTTGCTACGTTACATAATTACTCGGACCAGCTGGTGGGGAGAAATCATAACCAAAATGGAGCTCGTGCTCCGCTGCGCAGATGGGATTCCTCTTCCCAGGCCCACACGTTCAGTCCTGGTCCCGACGCTGTATCTGTGTACACAAAGTGGGTATACTAAATGACGTGATGCTCCTGCCAAACACATACAGACCTCCTAGAAGTTTACACTGGTGAGGAAAGAAGACTAAAGCTCTGCACTGTATCTAAACAGGCATCCTTCCAAGCAGGCGCTCTCAGGCAGGTTTCGGGTAGGGGAGGAAAGGTTAGATGGTTAGAGGTCAGGCAACCTGGGCCCTCTCTCCTGCTTGGACCACAAATTTCCTGAGACAGTTTGGTTTCTGACTCAACCTTTTCCCCCAAGAACACAAAAAAGTATCCGATACTTTGTCCAAAGTGCCCATATACCACTAAAAACTGTCTGGGATCCTAAGTCCTTAGACTAACTCGGTGAGAGTCTGGTACCTTAAGCTATATGTAGGCACTTAAAACTGGATTAAAAACCAAACACACACACGTAAGCAAGGTGACAACGCACATCTGTGGTCAAGCAGAGATCTAAACCCAGGCCTCTAGTCAATGGCCAACTTATTTCTCAAACGGTCTGTCTGTGCTGCCATTTCCCAAGCTGTCAAATGGAGTGAAAAGGACTCCACTGTCTCTCCAGCATGAGGCAAAGCTAAACACGTTCAGAATAGCCACTGTTCAGGTATGGCATTGATGGGTAGAAGACCAGGGACCAGCAGCAGCAGCAAGGATCACAAATTAGGAACTAAAATTAATTTAATAGCAAAGTAAGCCCCAGTACAAGTAGGGCCAAATCTCTTCAAAGTTCAATTGCATCAGCGCCTGGACTGCAATGAGAGCTGTGAGAGAAACATTTCGGGGATGGTTCGTTATGGGAACTAGCGGTGAAATGAAAACTGAACTGGCTCCCACGTTCGGGTTGAAGGCCAGTGAAGGATCGCTTAGCCTGACCTCCTGTAAGGTGTAAGCTTTCACGTGTCACTCCGTGCTTCCTCTCAAGCCTTACAGCTTGAGACTGACTAAAGCACAACCTCCAGAAGGTCTCGGCTTAGTCAGCTGAAGGAGACCCTACCACCGGTCCCAAAGGTCAGTCCCGCTTCGTGCGAGCAGGGAGGAGGCCTGGCTCAGGTCACCGCACTTGTCACCGGAGGAGGAGGGGGCGATTGCCTCTGCTTTCCAGAGGAAGTCACATGCCGGGTTTTGCAGCCCCGCTCGCATCAGCACCTACGTTGTCTCTGTCACGGCGACGGCAGGGGAGCCCTGTCAGACAGGCGTGCGCAGAGGGCTCCCCATCGCAGCATCCCGCAGCGGGCTGGAGCAGCGCGCCTGATCTGGAGAGCGTGTCTGCTGCGTCAGACCCCGCGGCTTCGGAGAGACACCACGTACGGCCCCGGCGAGAGCGGCGCGAGGCAGCCTGCGTGCTTCTGTGGCAGGAAAGTGGTCTGTACGACACGGCTGATGTCGCGATTGACTGCTAGGGGCTTTGAGGGATCCCCCGCCCTCTCCCGGCGGCTCAGCACCCCCATTGCCAGCTCCCTGCTTCCCCCATCCCCAAATCGCTTCCTCCACTGGGGCCAGCACGAGCCATGGTGGGGCTGTGCGCTAGAGCTTATCCAGGTTTGCTGGATCCATCCACACAAAAGTCCATCCAAACCATACACAGCCTGTTTTGTGGGTTTTTTTTTGGGGGGGAGGGGTTGGGGTTTTTTTTGTTTTTATTTTTTCAGCAATTTTTCCAACCCCAATGGCACAACAGAGAGTGAAATGCCAGGTCATGGTGGAGCTGCTGTGACCGACAGTGGGAAACACTCTTCCCCCTCCCTCCCTGCTCATCCCTATCCCCATCGCCACTCCCAGGAGAAGTTCCCATTGCTGCCTCTGTGTTGGCTTCGGGGTTTGTAAGACCCGCTACGGATCCTTAATCCAGCAGAAAATTATCTGGTTTAACTTGCTAGGTTATTTCTTTCGCTGAGACGCTCTCTGAGCTCAGGTTAAACCACTCTTTGTAACCTCCTCAAAAACCTCTCCAGTGGTTTCAGTGGCCGGGCTCAGAGCACAGGCCACCCACAGGGGACAGCGCGCAGCAGGGGTGGGCAGGAAGGAGAGCGGGGCTCGGGGTGGGGGGATCCTCTAAACCAGATTCATCTCCAAAGGCGATGGTGGCAAACAGCAGGCTGGACGTAACACCAACTGTAATGATCCCAAACGAGCTTTTGTTTTCTGTGGCAAATGAGATGTGTTTTGCTCTCAACAACAAAGGAAAAACAGCCAGACCTAAAAAACAACTTACTTAAAAATATGCATTTAGGTGCTGCATGTGGCTTTTGCAGTAAGTCAGTGATTCTCTCACTATTTGACTCTAGGGACTTTGCCAGCCTTCAAATTTTCACCAAAACCCAACCCCTTTTTCACTTCAAAGCCCGCCAAAGAGCAGAGCCAATGGGGAAAAGGCCTGAAAATCGACGCTGGGAGCAGGGTTGGGTAATTTGACAAGATGATCCACAGGGAGACCTGCAATGCTGTGAGAAAAGGGGACCTGTATTTTTCACGGTTCCCCATGCAACAGTAAAATACAGAGTTTTTCAGAAAGGACAAGGATAAAGTGAAAGGAGCGCTGCGCACACACACAGCTGGGATTTGTGCCCCGGCTGGTTTGCACAGGAGAAGCCCTGATTTCCTTGCTGCAGCTCTGTGGCCCACAAACGTCCTGTGGCCCAGCTGGGCTGCCAGAGCAATTGTGTCTCCCGATTGCCCAATCCTCCCTCCGGGTTATCTCTGACCTGGCGAGCTAAACGTGCGCAGCCCCCATAACACGTTGACGTGGTTGTCTCATCGCTGCGATGTGACAGAGCCGCAGAGCCCGCAGCAGGTACCTGCACTGAGCACCACTAGCGGGACGGCCCGGGCCTGCGACCACCCCACGGCTACCATGCTGGCATGCCCACCCATATATGTTTCAATGTGCTGTAGGTGCTTCCAGGCATTCGGGTTCCGGAAAAAAAAAAAAAAAAAAAAAAAAGCTAAAATTAGCTGTCCAGGCAAAAGCCCTATCTTTGCACACATCTTGGTACTTGATTCTTGCTTTGACATCTTTTGTACTGCAGGAGTCCATTTGCCCTCCTCCCTCACCACAGAGCCTTCTCCATTATAAAGTTGAAACCTCTACAAAACCCTGGTCTTAGTTTGCTTTAGTCCCATTGATAATCGTCGGATAATTAAAAAATAAACCTGAAGAATGTTGAGGGCTTCTTTCTCCCTCCTCTCCCTCCCAATTATGCAACATCTTGATAAGATCATTAGTAATCATTTAGCATCTGATTTTCATGTTTGTTGTTGCTGTTGCTGTAGTATTTTTGCCTATTAGAATTTCAGAACTTGTCTTTTCAAGAGCGACTGAGGCTGTGTGGGGGAGAAGTCTGCATCCTTTCCAGGGCCCCAAGGATATGCTTTGTATCTGGACTGCTTAAAACCTCCCTCACCATCAAGGCTCCTTTGCAGCTACCATCATTTCTGTTTGTTATTGTGTAGGACCTTCTGTTTTGTCATTGTGTACCACCTTCTCAGTCTAGAAATGTCACTCTAAGACAGAGTGGTGCCACTTTCTTTGCCTATCGGAAAACTTTGTTTAGTAACTTTAATTCAATGGTCTCTTCTGCACTTGAGATGTGTGAACTGGGACCAAATTTTCTACATAACCCAGACCCGAAAATTTCACCAAGTGGCTAATAACAAAATAAGAGAGGATATAGGATGCAAATTGCTGTGACTTCGAGGAGCTCCCGTTAGCTCTTTATTCTAAACACTAGGAAAGAGATTTCCAAGTGCCTGGGCAGTGCCGCAGCAGCACTCTTACCCTGCTACTGCAGAGCGTGCCCGGAGCGATGCTGAACGTGATTTGCTGTTCTGAAGGTGCCTGAATGCTGTCGTGGTTTAGCCCCAGCCAGCAGCCAAGCCCCACACAGCTGCTTGCTCACTCCCCCTTGGAGGGATGGGGGAGAGAATCAGAAAAGTGAGAAAATTCCTGGGTTAAGACAAAGACAGTTTAATAGGGAAAGCAAAAGCCACACGTGCACAAGCAAAGCAAAGCAAGGAATCCATTCACTGCTCCCACGGGCAGGCAGGGGTGCAGCCATCTCCAGGAGAGCCGGGCTCCATCACGCCTAACGGTTACTTGGGAAGACAAACACCATCACTCCAAACGTCCCCC
>KL278051.1:14284-29097 GCA_000699545.1 Podiceps cristatus
CCCCCTTCCTCCTTCTTCCCCAGCTTTACATGCTGAGCATGACGCCACATGGTATGGAATATCCCTTGGGTCAGTCGGGGTCAGCTGTCCCGGCTGTGTCCCCTCCCAGCGCCTTGTGCCCCGCCAGCCTCCTCACTGGTGGGGTGGGGTGAGAAGCAGAAACGGCCTTGGCTCTGCGTAAGCCCTGCTCGGCAACAACGACAACATCTCTGCATTATCATCTACCCTCCCCTGTTTCCAAATCCCAAACACAGCCCTATACTAGCTACCATGAAGAAAATTAACTCTATCCCAGCCAAAACCATCACAATGTAAAATAAGAGTATGTTGAGGCTCGACATCTACATAAGCCAGACCTCAACAGCAAACACAACCATGCAGGCAGAGCCCTGGCTGAAGCCCGTGCTGGGGTGCCCACTGCCAGAGTCATACTTTGATCATCTGATGACTCAGTGGGGTCTTCATACAGCATTACCAATCGTCTTTAAGCTCTGTGATGGTCTTCGCTGACCCAACCCCTGCCTAGATGTCTTGGAGACAGACTGCATCATAGAAAAGCTGCACAAACTCAAAAAAAAAAAAAAAAAAACCAACCTGAAAACTCGATTGAAAGTCATCTAAAAGCCTGATACAAGCATAGAGCCTTCCCAGGAATCCCTTCAGGATGGCAATCCTTCTCAGGAGGATTACACTAAACCACTTACTCAGCTATACCAGACTTCATGGTATAGTGCTGTGCTAATCCTCACCCAGGAGATAAACACCTCGTACGATGGGATGTGAGTACCCGTGTGTAATGAAACCTGCAGCAAAACAATGCTGCCAATGCATTACGGAGTCCTGTTATAGATCTGTCCTACAGCAGAGCTGTTAACTAAGGTGATTGACTTACATCTGAACACGCTGCAGTCAGACACCCACAAAGACCAGCTCAGGGCCTTTTTCTTTTTGAAACAGATCCTCCTCCATCTGTGCATGGCCAGCGTTCACAGCAGAGGTCCTCTGCTGCCATCGCTTCTTGGCACACGACAGACTGAAAAGTCCCAGCTAGGATGTCCCAAGCAGAGCTGCCCAGGCGATGTGGAGATCCAGGCCCTTTTCACCGTAGTGAGGACAAGTTGTTCTGCTCCCCCAGCCAAGCTTGAAAAGTCTCACCCTTCATTTTATTATTCAAAACATTTTCAGCTTTGTGGAGGAGGGTTTGCTGATATTTCAGAAATGAGAAGACAACTGCTTCGTGATCTTGTAACTAGGGAGCAAATGAGAGGTCGTTAGAAAAAGTGGAAGGATTTTGGGGGAGTTGCACATTTCCCACCTGTTCTTTTTTTTTTTTTTTTTTTGCATTACAATTCAGTAGCTTAAACAGGGCTTCTACCTGTGATATAAGGTATTTTCCAGGAAGCCCCTCTAAGACCCTCAAGAGTTAACAGCAAGAGTAAAACCACAGGTTTCTAGTTCACAGGACTGAAAAAATGTGGGCAGTAGGAAGCGTCAAAATTCAGAAACAGGCCATCCATCAAAAACAACCCACCTGGAAAACTCGCTTTTTGTTGTTGTTTTTGGAGGGTGTGGCTAAGGGCTATCGCTTGTGCTTCCCCCCCAAGCACAGTGAGAGGTGTTACAGTAAGTACTCATCAACTTCCCCTGCATGCTGCCTTGGGAAAGAAAAACAGAAGCGATTACCCGGTGTGGGATAAATTAGCACCTGCCTCTGAAGATAATGCTTCCTGATCCATATATCGTAAGGCCAGGCACAACCATAAAATTCATGTGGCCGTTCTGACTGAGCTGTGGTTGAGGTATACAGGTGAGAACAGACCAGAGAGCCTGTCCACTTCTTCTCATACTAAGATCAGCACTGAGCAGGAGTCAGGGGGCTTTCTCAGGCAGTGGCACCTCCTCCAGGGAAATCCCATGAAGAACTCTGGACCCTGTTCCTTGAGGCACGCTGGGCGTTGCTTTGCAGTCCCTCCATCCAGCACTTTTGTTGGACCCAGCTGGTCTCTTTCAGCTGGGCATAAGGCACAGAAATAAATAAATAAATAAGCAGCTGACGTTTTGAATTTAGAGTCTCCCTTCCTCCCCCTTCTCTCAGCATTGTGTATGGAAAAAAGCTGTCAGAGATACGTACTGGAATCTGGTCACTCCATCCAGCACGCACGGCTCTCTTCTCTTGGAATATTGCTACATTTCAACTACTCAGGGTCTTCGGGAAAACAGGGTGCCTAAAATATTTCTATTTGGAGGAACAAAAAATAAAGTAAAAACCCCAGTTGTAGTTAGTTCTCTATCAAGTTCACTATCAGTGTTGAATGTGCTCTTTGTTAGGGAGTTATTTTTCTCTTAAGGTAAATTTAAGAGAAGAAGAACACAGCCTGTTAAATACACCTTTTCAATCAAATTGTTAAACTGTCTGCGTTTTCTCCTAGTGACAAAGCTGCACTGGACTGGTTACAAACTCCATTATAAGAAGACAATTGTAAAGAGTCACCTTGAAAGTAATTAATCTTATCTAAGTCTCTAATTGTAGATGCATGAAATGATAATGTGCTAAGCTTAAGGGTGCTTCATTTGCTGCTGAATACTGATAATAGGATAGGATTTGTGTCACCTTATTGATCTGTGTTTACACACCACCACTGAGGACTCAAGGAAAGGCATTTCTTTTGATAAGGGCTATGCCAACTACCTCCCAATGGCCTGACAACAGGGAGGAAGGAATCAACTTGCTCCCTTTGATTCAGAGGTGTGGGCTCTGCTAAGGTCTCCTCATTTCATTTCAGACAGAGGATTTACAGGCAATATCCTCCTCTTTGATATTCCCCCTTGAGAATATCTGGAGGGAGAGGCCATCTAGGCAGAGCGGACCAGGGTGCCATCTTCTCCTTAGCCCTGGCCACACTGAGCCTTTTTGCTCCAGAAGGCAAGTGTATAGGGAATGCAATACTTGTTTCTCATAGCATTACTTCCCTCCCAGCACACTTTCCCAAACTGACTTGCTTTCCAGCCACACCAATGCCAGTGCTGGCTCAGAGAAGGGAACAAGACCACAGCAGCCCCAACTTAGGTCTGCACGAAGATGGTGTGATGCTGCATGTCCCATTGCTGTGTTACCTGAAACTGAAAACTGTTAAAGGTAACAACTGTGTCTGTAAGGGCTGTGCCCATTCCAGGTACCCAGATGCTCCAGGATGAGGAGCTCTTCAGGAGGAAGGGTCACACGGCCTTGCATCCACAGGTGAGACAAGCACACTGCGAGCAGCCCAGGAATACAAATCAGAAGCCACAGTTGCTCTGGCTAGCAAATGATGGGGAGAGAGCCAGTCTGTCATTTCGAACTGAACAGTGCGGGGGACGTAACAAAAACCTGCAGGGTAAGTCCATTCATCCACACACATTCTCTCTCTCTCCCCTCCCTCTGCCAAGAAAGTAAATGCCACATCTTTTGTATTTCTTAAAATATCCTTGTTAACATAATGAGGCCATTGACGGTAACCTCAAGTCAGCATCCTACCGCAATTCTGACAGTTCAGCAGCATCCTCCCTGCTCTGAGGAATCGGAAACACAAGCAGTGCGGAAAACACAAACATCAATGTGCAAAACAAACACATCTGAGGTATCAGAGCAGCAACAAAGATCCTCCAGCGACTGCCGGGAAAGCACCTATTTGTTGGGGAGAGCAAACCCCGGGGACATAATGAGCTGGTGAAGAACGGTTCAGCTTTTCTGGATTCAGAAGGTAATTAAAGAAGGCAGAAGTCAGCAGAACAGCATATTGCACCGTGACTTCGTTAGTGTCATCAGCACTCACCCCCTACTGAGAAGTCTTCTCTTTTCCTCCTGCCCCCAGTACCTTTTATTACCAAAACCCAGAGTCATCTCACATAAATGGAGAAGTTAATTTTAAAACTTTCTCAAAATGCAACTTGGAATCTTAGACTTTCTGTATGGGAAACTTATAGAGGAAATAAAAGAAAATCCAAGTGAGAAAAAGGTTAGTCAGACAGTGAAATGAAATGAAACTACAACTGCAAAGCCTCATGGATTTTTATGGCTGGGGGAGCCCACAGCAACGTGTTGGTGTCCTCCCAGTACAGGCAGCAGCATGAAACCCGCCACTGTATGGTTAGATCAGTACCTACCTGCCACAAGCTCTACTGAAACCGGGCCTGATACCTGGAACCAATACAGCTATGTCCTGAGTTCAAAATAAGTGTTTATTTTAAATGTCATAGAATCATAGAATCATAGAATGTTTTGGGTTGGAAGGGACCGCTAGCGGTCATCTAGTCCAACCCCCCTGCAGTGAGCAGGGACACCATTACCCAGACCAGGTTGCTCAGAGCCCCGTCCAACCTGGGCTTGAATGTTTCCAGGGATGGGGCCTCCACCACTTCTCTGGGCAACCCGTTCCAGTGCTTCACCACCCTCATTGTAAAGAATTTTCTCCTTACATCTAATCTAAACCTACCCTGTTTTAGTTTAAAACCATTACCCCTTGTCCTATCTCCATTGTCCCTACTGAAAAGATGTCAATAAAAGACAAAACTGTCTACAGTTGTTTGCCACAATATACTGATCAGAATGGGTTATATCTGACACTGAGGAGTATGCAGGGCTAAAAGGTTGCTGTCAAGCTAGTACGGTTACATAGTTCCACATTTCAAGGTCCTTGGAGTTTTGGTAGAAGACTTGGTTCTCTCTCTCATTTGCTTTTTTTGTTTTCACTCATAACTAAATATCCTGTGTGTGGCCGAAACTGGACAAAAAGCCATTGTCACGAGGAGTGATCTCATGGCGTTTCCGAGCAGGCAAGGTACCCAGGCACTGCAGCAGCATCTTGGTATTACTGCAGTTACCAGAATATTAGGTGACTTTTCCAGAACGACACAGTACGGAGGACAGCAGGCTTACCTATGCCACTTTGCAAGGCCAGCACCACATGGCCCAATACATCATCCCCAATGAGGCCAGACCCTTTTTGCAAGCTTACATTTCCAGAAAAGAGGAAAAGATCAAAGCTGTGGGCGTACTTAAACACAGAGAGAACTACCTCACTCTGATCTGCTGCATGAGAGGAGAGACTTTGTTGAAGACTTAATTGCTTTTATATCAAGACAGTAACCTTGCACTGCCTCCACCCCATCGCCAGACACAGTGACCTTCATTACACCTTGACTCCTTCAGCCCATCTGGCTATAAATTAGGACAGACGGCCTACGCCCTTTCCTTCTCCTGTAATGCACATGAACATCTCAGCAGTGCTGTTGGCACACAAACGCTTTTGCCCTTTCTGTTTCCCTCCCTAGATAATGAGCCACCTATTAAGGAGGCAGATGCAGTTTTAACTGGTGATATCTTATGTAATTATGTGGGTGAACAACAGAGACAGAGAGAACGGAAGACGATGGAAACCAGGAAAAGCCAAACGGGCAGAATTTCCAGAGCCCCGAGAGCTGTAATGTCCCCAGTGCTCTTCCCCTTCATTACATCCCCGCTGCTGGAGCCTGCAAGAAAGGTTTGCTCCCCACAACTCCCAGCCAGCTCTTTTCTGCATCTCTACTGCACTGGACTCATTCTAAATATGCCTCAAAGTCCGGTCTGTCCCACCAGTGTGAAGTTCTTACATCAGCCAGTTTAGGTCAGCTGGACATCAAGCAGTTCAGTCTTAGGCCTGGAATCCAAGAGGAATAGGGTTTTGTCTGAGATTTGTGTGTCTCATCGATCCTCCTTTCTTACCTGTCAGCCAAATAATATCTTTCCACTCACTTGAGTTCTTTGGTATAACGTCCACCATGTGTTTGCATGCCATTCCTTAGCTTGTGCTACATACACCTGGATTTCCAGGCGCTCTCCAGTCAAAACTGGTGTGACCAAGGCTGCCAGCCTTACTCAGCCAGGAAATAATTCCAAGGCGGTCTTCCGAACAGGAAAACAGCAAACCTGGTACCAAACAGGGAACAAGTGTATAAGAAAGACAAGAAGCTAAAAACATTTTTCAGACCTTGGGGAAGTACCTTGGGAACAGTCACAGGTGGCGGCTGGATTTGGGTCCCAAACATTGCTTTGCCTCAGTCCATATCTGTGATTTTGTCTAGATGTGGGTGCAAATCCACCCCAAGTCTCATAGCCTCTGATGTAAATGGTAAATTTGGCCTTGGGATGAAAAGAAAAGGTTTTGGGTTAAGTTTAGGGCAAACTGCTATTGATCTTACCATTTTGTTATTTTTACTCCAGTTACTCACCCCTCCTTACCCTAAAGCTGACATAAGCTTGGCTCACAGACCCTTCCTGTGGGATCCACTTGTAGCTGCCAGCTCTGCACGCACACACACATTAAGTCTTGCCTAATGAATAATTACCAAGGGACTGGGTCATTTCATTCGCCTGATAACAGCACACACCTCAGGGAACGAAATAACGTTTCGAGGCTGGACACAAATGCACGTACACAAAGATGTCACTGTTTACCCCACATGACAGTCATTGCAAAGCCCAGACACAACACGAGGAAACGGGTAGGAGAAAAAGTGCCCTATGGCACTAGACTCTGTATATTAGCATTTTTTTCTTTGGAAGATTTTATAATTTAGGACAACAGTGCACAGGTGAGACGAAGTACTGCTATTTTCACATCACAGATTAGAAATGAATACACCGATGTGAGAAATGATTTGCACAAGATTGCACAAGAACTCAGCGGCGGAGGCACAGACCCCTTCTCCTTTTCACCCATTTCTCCATGCTTTACGCACAACATCTTCCCTCTTACTAGTGGTGGTCTGTGAACCAAAGTAAGTTTAGAGTGGAGGAGCTTTGCTTGCACAGGCATAGCAGGAGTGCTAAAGGTCACCCAAACTTTCAAACAGAAGCTGGACATCCTGTCTGGGCCCACGGCCCCAAGAAAATAGGTGCTCCCCTGGGATACTCACTCCAGAGAGCTGTCTGTTATACTGCTGCCTCTTCTGCAGCAAAGGAAGATACAACCCCCTCCCCATTTCATAGCCCCAGCTGGCCTTTACATCACATGTGGCTGTGTCTCCCTGTTCTCCTCATTTTTATTTCATGCTGATTATACTGGCCTCTACATCCCCGTGCCGGAGTGATGAAATCTCTCCTTCCCTCGCCCAGCCAATGCATGTGCACCAGGATGCACTGCGACCAGCTTGAGGGCTGGAGGGGCAGTTTGGTTCCCATTGTTCATTCCCACATCAGCCTCCCAGACAAAAATGCAAAGACAAGACTGCCAAGTGGAAGCGGTCAGGGAGGCAGGCGCGCACTTGTCTAGCAGGATTTGCAGTGACACCCCAGATTCTAACCCACGGGCCAACAAACACTCTTCGGCTGGTGCGGGGTTGCTTTCCCTCCTGCCAAACAGATCTAGATTTGTGATGGTAACAGATTTGCATTAGTAACACGCTGTAGTTGTTGCTTCTAATTTCTTGCATGGCTGACTCCTTTGCCCATCGTGTTAGTAGGGAATTTGAGTCCAAAATGTGAAAAAGCATAATGCGGGAGGCAGAATGATACTGGGGAAAATAGCACAGGATCCTGTAAATAAAGACTACGTGGGAAGGAGCATTCAGAAAAAGTGCTGAATTAATATGTTATGGACAGCTTTAAATTTGGATGCAATTTAAATAGGTACACAGAATACAGAAGTGAATACGTTTTCCGATCTCTAAAAGGAGGGTCTATAAATAGATTTTAAAGTCTGTTAGAATATCTTTTAGGACCCATGAAAGCAATCAGTAAAGACATCAAATTATATTTATCCCTCAAACTCACGACAAAATGGCTGCAGCCTTTCCCTTTTTTCCCCCTTTGAAAAACAATAGGAAACAAACTGGTTTATCTTACTGGACCTGCTGCAAATACCTCTATGGCAAGGTAATTGCTAAGTGCATTGTGTTGAACAATTCGTTACTTTGTTAGAGGAACATTTGTCATGCCCCTTGGAGATCGCAGAAGAGAATTCTCCCGTGACCTTTGGAAAATTATATCAGTGGCATTACTCAGAATCCAAAGTCGAGAAGTTTAAAAACAGACTTAAGGATTTCCCATGCCTCCTGAAAAAGACACAATCCGCACTTCCACTGCAGCTGAGCTAGCTTATTCCAGCCCATTTAGACCATTAATTATTTGTGCCTAACTAGCACTCAGGGTAGGTGATTCACTGCTGAAAGCGCTGCAGGGCTCCCTGTCCTGTGCACAGCCCCGCTCTCCCATCGTGGCAGCACAGGACATAACACCATGGGCTGCCTGCACTGGAGAGAAGATCATGAGCTCGATGGTGTGCTACAAACAAAGGGAGAGCCATTTTCAGATGCTGCCTTGCCAGGCTGCACAAAAAAAAAACGCCTCTGCAAATTGCATAATGCCCCTGGAAGTTCCCAGCAGTGCCATGGCAGGCCACAGGGCTGGCGCTCGGACAGGGAGGAAGCCAGATCTCCTCCTTCCCGCCCTCCCTCCCAGCATGGGAAAGCTCAGGAGAGCTGTTGTGTAGGCAAAACCCCCTCACTTATCTCCTGGGAAAGAGCTGTGCTGCTCTGGAGTGACGTCTGACGCACAGAGCTGTGGTCACGGATCAGAGGGAGCCTGGCATGGTGGCAAGATGCAGCGCAGAGCTTTGGGAAGCACCTACAGAGGCAAACAGGAGAGACGTCCCTCTGGTTCTCCTTGTGCACGTATCACATCCCTCGCCCTCAGCATGCGCTCGTCTTGTTTGCTGAGACAGGAGGTACTTGCACCCCAGTTTTGATTGGTTCCTGTGCTTTACGATAGGAAACTATCTAAAGGACAGAAAAACACTGTAAATACGAAGCCTGCGTATACTGATGACCCCATCTCACACTCAGCGTGCGAGAGGTGTAGTTTAACAACACGGCGATGTGATACCTTGTTCTTTGCTGTTCACAGGCAGGATGAGTATCCATGCCTGCACCAAGGAGGGATGGGAAGAAAAGCGCAGCAGGGCCAGGGGGAGGGGGCTGCTCGATTGCCTCAGAGGTACTGTCAAAATGCAGCGTGAGGCTGAAATCTCCAAGTAGCGCAAGATTCCCACTGGAATGGCAAATGGCGACATTCCCAGCTGATGTTAAGTGGGCAAGATTTCACCACGATAAGCAGCGTGTGTGACATACCCAGATTCATTTCACTTGCCTGAGAATCCATATGCTTGGAATGCCTCCTCCTCCACCTCCTTCTCCTCCTCCTCCTTCCTTTCCTCCTTCTCCTCCTCCTCCTCCTCCTCTGCTGTTACTGGTGGCACCAGGGATTTACAAGGCAGCAGGGAGCATTTCCTAATATTGGTTGGGTGTAACTTCCCAGCATGAGTGATTGCGCTATTAACTGTGGCAAAGGGAAGAGCACAAGTGGGCAGGCAAGGGAGAGCGCTTCAAACCCTGGCGATCAACGATAAAGGATATTAAATAGTTCTATGTATGGAAAATAAACATTTGAGGCTTGCAAGGCTATTGTTCCAGATGTTGCTGGGTCTACTAGAAAAAGGGAAAGCTATTTAGAAAGTGAAGCCTATGTAGAAAAAATGAGAACTATGTAAACAAGACAGAAAGGAGCTGGGAGTTAATGGAGTTAAGAGTTGCAGGAGAGTTTAAAATTAAAGACTAGGGGTAAGGGAGAGGTATGGAAGAACATGCAGTTTGGTTGAAGCTCTTGAATCTCTCTGTTAAGAAAAAGGATAGGACAGAAGGCAAGGGAAGTAAGCGGAAAACAGAGAAGACCAGTGCCTATTGCAAAGCGCCAATTAAGTAAGGTGCATGTGTGTGCACACACACACTCCCCCCACAAAAATAGGTAGCTAGCTCACGAGCACATTTAAAACCATTTCTGTACAAATGGCAGTGATCTGAAAAGAAAGAAAGATGAATTAGAATGCTTGGCTTTAAATAAGGATATTGGCAACAAAAGTATCTGGGAAACTTTCTAGAAAGAACTAATTAGTAAAATACTATTATGCCAGGTTTAAACAGTATAAATGTTGGAGCAGTTCATGCCAAGGAGGGAAAGATAAGTAAGTGACTCAGGTTCTCAGAAGATCTGCATAGATTGAATGTACCAAATTAAACATTTACCTTTAAAAAGGGGAAACACATAAAAGTGAGGAAATTCGTTGAAATCAGCAGCTAAAAGCAGTAAAGCACTTGTAAATGATATAAGATTGTTTAAAGACACTCTATGGCAGCTCAGCATCAATTAAAAAGCATTCAAAGGAAAAGAGAAAGTAAGCCAACGTGATTAAAACATGTAACACTTCTGAGATGTAAAAATAGGTTCTTCAAAAAATGGGGAGTTAAGGGAGATGGAGAACACAAAGTCTGACAAAGCGGATATGAAAGTACAATAAAGCATAAGAAAGCGAAACGCAACTTTGAAGCACAGCAAATGCAGGAGGATGCCAGGGAGTTGGTGGGATCTGTGGATCATCCATATGTAAAAGGAGCACTTTAGAGAGACAAGGCCACAGCAGAAAATCAAAACAAACTTGCGTTGGTGTGCCCGGTGGAACGCCCATGCTGGATTACTTCTTCAAGAGAATCAGTCTTAAGAGGCAATTCCGTGACACCTTCAACGGGACCAGGCTGAGGCCACTGTGACTTCTCCCTTCTCCTCAGTCAGGGTCTCCTGCCCCATTCCTTGCATCAGTGCTGGTCATGGCTTGATCCCACGGTGAGCCGGCTCAGGCAGGGGCAAGTCAGCAGGGTCTGGGTGATGCTGCACGCAGCCTGGGATGCCAGGTAGCAGCGACAGGCTCCAGAGCCAAAGTCTCCCTGCCTCCGTGTTAAGAACTGCCGGCTTTCCCAGGGAGAAGTTCGAAGAGGGACTCCCAAGAGTGAGGGATGCGGAGGGAAAAGCCACCAGCTGGGAGCTCAGCCCAACATACAACACAAAAAGATATTCTGAGGGGCTGAGATTTGGACATTAATATAAATATGTCCCCAGGTCTCATTCTTTGGAGGCTGGTGAGGACTGGTATCCTTTGCCAGCTACAGAACTGACACAAAGCAAAACATTCACTCTCCGTTCCTCATTGAACTCCTATGTGAATTAGGATAATACTCACCTCATGAGGTTACTTCAAGGACTAATTGATATGACCGAAGCTTTGAGATCCTTAGATGCACACACAAATTATTTAAACAGCTTTTAAGCAGTTATCTTTTAAATGTGAAACAGACATGGTTACGTCAAGGTCCTTTCAATTGGGTATGTGACCAAGATGAAAGTGCGGGTCTGGAGCTGATCATCTTCAAAGTGGGAGCACCTGGGGTGGCTGCTCTGTGTGGGTGCCAAGCACTGCGCAGGCACTGGAAATTCAAAACTTTCCAGCTGGTGATTTGTTACACCAACCTTTTTCATCTAAGCTAGATCAGGCTGTGAATCAACATGGCACAGACTTCCTGCAATGGGCAGAATCATGCTGCAGTCATTTAAAGTAGTGGCATACTGAAGTAGTGTCCTTCTCCATTCTGAGCATTTCTGCTTATCCTATAATTACGCAATTTAAAAACTTTCAGTTTTCCCATAAACATCTGCCACAAGCGATTACATTTAGCCCTGTCTTGGCAGGTCTTAGTTCCATGAGCAGGTTTTTTATGATCATTTTTATTTCTCTAATGGTAGCTCTCTAAGACTTTATTTGGAAGCACATTGTGCTATCAGAAGCAGAGAGACCTTGTACTTTATCCAGACCCAAGAACAGGATCCTCTGAAACCAGGCACAGTCAGAAATAGCAATAGATGACTCTCTCAATATCTGACATGGTAACACTAATTCAAACAAAATTACATGAAGATAACGAGCCTTTGATGATTGCCTCTTTTCCTTAAATTTGGTTATTTGGAATTTCCTAGCCACATGGATCTTCTAAACCAAAAATTCAAGTGTTCCTTTTCTTCTCCAAGTGTCAGCGTGCTCTGTCCGAGGGCACTACAAACTTTTCAGGGAGGTGCAGTTGGAAATCCTGTCTCCTATCTGTCCCAGCCAAGCTCCTGAGCCACGCTGGTATGGAGGGCAGGCAAGGTCAGTGCTCAGATTCTTCTGAGTGAAGCTGGAAATCTTGGCAAACACTTTGGATGTGCTGGGTGCTTTATTCCTAACATCCCTCCCTGAAACATCACATGGTCCAGTCATGCCATATGGTCTAACAAACAAGCTTAAGGTTTAAGTTGTTGTTGTTTTTCAATCAGACCTTAGGTCACCATCCCTTAGGCCTTAAGCACTTTGAAGCTCATGCATGTAATTAAATCCAGTTAAATAAAGGCTAAAATCCATCTTGTCTTTATACCATCTTTAATGCTGACCTCAAATAATGTTTGCACTTTTCAGCACTCCACTGTGGAGATCAAACACCTCCCATTTCTCATGCTGGGATTAATAAGTGACTCCCAGCTAATTGAACTTCTCAGCTTCCATGATACCAATACATCCAACACTCCCATTTCCAAATATTTTAGCCACTTTCATGGTTTTCATTTCTGCGGTATCTGATCAGTCTCATAGTTTTGAACGTGTATATACCCATCACATCTCTATGACTGACAGCTGCTCTTTCGCCAAGGGTACAGACGGACACCTCCGGGCCAGAGAAGAGAATCTTCTCACACCATGGCAGATGCCTTCCAGCTCCTTGGAGTCTGTGCAGCCAGCACAATCATGGCACCAACTATTCTCTCCCATTTTCCCTCCAGCAAAAGGCATGGGCCAAATCCCACTGGCATCTACAAATGTCTTACCATGGACTTCACAGACCTTCTACTGACTGCAGCAAACTTGGCTCAAACCTACTTGCGCCTGCCAGCCATTCGTGTTCCTGGACTTCACAGTGTAACTGCTAAGGGCAGAAATAAATCCTGTGTTTACTCTGGTAACTGGAGAGCTGCTTTAACCTCTGGCTAAAAACAGGTGCATTTTCCTATCAGGTTCATGAGTCACTCTTCCCAGGAAAGACTAGTGAACTTGGAAAGCCCAGTGCTCACTGAACAACAGGAAAGGATGACTTTTTAATTGAATGGTGGCAAATTTCATAATCTGGTTTTCCTGGGTGCCTTTTTTTATTTTTTAAGTCACGTTAAGTCATTGGTTTAACACAGCTCAGGTGTGGTATTTCTGTGTGGTATTTCAGCATCATATCCAGCTTGGGATGGAAAACACTACCGGTGTTAGACTCCTACAGGAAATAGCAGGTGTAATGTGTGACTACATAAACAGTGCAGGCAGTTAATATCTCTGTAATAGATTTTGTGCTTGGTCCAGCATAATCAGACCTTTCAGCACAGGGACTTGTATTTCTTTTTTTCTTTTTTTTTTTTTTTTTTATGTGAAAACAAAAAGTGCTCCTTTTCTACACAGCTGTTTTCACAGAAAACAGTATTTCTTCTCACATACCGTCAGGCCAGGAACAGCCAAGAAATCCTTCAAAGGTAACCTTCAAAGGTGACTTCTTTTTGATGAATTAAAAAACCAACCTGCAATATCTTTCTAATTTTAACACTAGAAGTTCAGGTCTTCTCACCCTGTTTTTCCACAACTGAAGACTTATGACGACATCCTGAGAAGCTACTCTGGGGATATTTCTCCACTGCACAGTTAACTCATGGTCTGACTCAAATTGAAATCAGTGTCTCTTGTCACACACACAGGAGAAACCTCTGATCTGGCCAGGGCGTGCTCCCAGTCCAGACCAGCTTACCTGGTTGGCTGTAAAGGGCAGAACCTGGGTCTGGACTCTACCTGTTTTGCACTGTGACTGCAGACAGGAAAATTAAATAAAATAAAAATCACTTGAATTCTGGTGGTTCTCCAGTTCACCTCCTCTAGCTCCCCCATGGCAGCCAAGCGGCTGCAAAATACTCTGACAGACTCTGGTCACCAGAAAAGCCCGACTCCATGGCCAGATACACACCGATTAGCACAGTACCAGCAAGGTCACATAAATATGGGCAGGTCTCTGCTTGAGACTGGACTGGTTGACTGTGCAGTGAAAATGAAGCTTGGCGGGGGAACTGATTTTTGTGTTAAATTTCTGACAGTTTTGGTAGCACCTCACTAAGTGTCTTTGAAATAAGGAGAAGTCACCTGGTCCCCGCATGGCAGCAATGTTCAAGAGTCCACTCTTCAGGCTATGTCCCTTGAGGAAGATCAGTGCATGAATGGTGAAGAGGCGGCTTGATGTTCTTGGCACTGCAAATGAAGCAGATGATAAGTATATCTTTGGTGTAATGGAGGAAAACATGTATAAATCCCTCTCAACAGAGCTATACAGAGGAGCATGAGCAAAGCAGCTCCCCTTGTACAAAAATCAAAGGCTTTCTTTCTTCTTTGTTTTATATCATAAATGACAAATATTTCCAGTTCCTGCCCCATTCCTCCCTCTCCCCCTGTCCTGCCCCCCTTCAGGTCGCTTTGAATGACACCAGCGCTGCTTACAAAAACAACAGAAAGTCAATTACCCACATATATTATTGTGGGGTTAATATTTAACCTCTTCCAGCTGCAGAGTCAGCTGGCTCAGCAAGGTGTTCCTCCAGCCAGTGATCAAGTGACAGCTTTCCATTCCTGTTGTGCATGATTTGGAGGATCCTGCACAAGGGCAGCGTCCCGCAGAGCTGCACCGCGTGCTTGCTTCCCCATCCTGATCCCACACCAGGACTAGAGAAATTGGACGGAGGACTGCAGAAGCCACACGTGCCTGGAAGGCTGCCAGGATGGACTTAAGAGGGAAGATGAGTGTGACACATGCATCTGAGAAAAGTAACGTTAATTTTTTTTTTTTTTTTGAATTGTAGGGGT
>KL278052.1:0-53628 GCA_000699545.1 Podiceps cristatus
GGCGGTTCTCCCGGCCCGCTGCCGCGGTGAGGGGCCGACTGTTCCTCTTTGAGAAACACGTGTGGCCGCCGTCACTGCTCGGGATTAACGCTGTCGTTGAGTCACACGTCCGTCGCGCTAGCGTTGCTTCTCGGGGACCCGCAGTTCCGGGGTGTAACCGTGGGTCCTGCTGGCATCTGTCAGAGGCTTCAGTCTCTTGTTTCCCGCAGGATTCAGTGCTCCCGTCCTTCCCCTCCGCGCGGCCAAGCTGGAGCCTGTCACCGCTGCACTTCTCAGCCTGGCTCCCTGATGGAAACAGAACTTGATGGTGGCCTGAGGTGATGTATGGCCGAGGAGCAGGGATCCCGTTTTGTTTGCCACAGCTGAGAGGATGGTAGCCTTTGGCAGGCCTTGTAGATGGGATTTGTCTTTCCTCAAATAATCAGTTTTCTTGAGTTAGAGCCTAAACTGAGATCTTTCAGGTCTTCAGCTTTTAAGGAGTATAATGCTTTAACATGATTCGGAAGTGTAATGTGATGTACTTCGTCATGGAAGAAATTCTGTTAGGAAAAAATGTGTATGACTCCATCATCACTCTAGAAGTTATTCTTAAGTTACTAGAGACTGAAAAATGAATTGATCACAGCTCTTGATATTTCAAGCTAAAAACTTAAATCAGAACAATATAAATAGTATGATATATTTTAAGCAATATGCATGCTGTATTTGGCTTATGCTTTGTAACAGTTGATGCTTCTGAAATCTATAACAGAATGAAATCCAAGCTTTTCTTTTTAAAGAATATGTTTATTTTATATTGTGCCTGTTTTGCAGATATTTGTAGGGGTAAAAGATTTGAACTGTGACTGTATAAAACTAGGACTGAAAATTGAAGGATGGCAGCAAATCCTTCAGGACAAGGTAGGTTTTAATCTTAAGTATTTAAGGGGAGAAACTGTGTGCAAAATGTCAGTGCAGAAACCAAAGCTGTAAGTTTATTTTGTAGAAACAGCAAAAAGGGGAAGAGAGGCAAGAAGGTAGGGCTGAATGTAACAGAATGTGACCAAGCCTTCTGGGAGAAGACACAAGCATTAAATGGTTCAAAAAGACCACTGACGGCTATGGAGCTCTGAATTCCTGTGCGTTCGTTCATGCTCAGGTTATGCCATACCTATCATGCCCGTAGTGCTGTGGTTATTTCCTGAAGCCATATTTCAGGCACTTACAATGCTGAGCATTGAACATGACATGCAGCTCTTGTGCTCAGCATCGGGGAACAGCCAGAAGTTTAATATATTCCTTGTTGTAATGGGAGCAGCAAGACTCGGGCAGTAATAGCTGTCAAAGATGTGACCTAGTGGCCAGGCCTAGGAGGAAAATACAAATAAAATCATAATGCTAACTGTGATTAAGTGCTTCTTTGCATGATGATGCATCTGAATTGCAGCCATAAAATCATTCAAGATGTGGAATTGGTCCATCTATCTAGCTGAAGCATGTGTGTTAGAGGGAGGTGAGGGCCTGGGGTTTGTGCGGTAAATTGGAGGAGGGACTTAAATCGCCCTCTGGAGGTGCTTTCTGGAAATCTTGGTGCACCTCTGAGGTTTGTCTCTTCTACGGAAGCTTCTCGGGTATGGCTCTTCATTCACTGGTTATCAGAAATTAATTCAGTTTCCCAGCAGCCTGAGACATCTTTGTGCACATTTGTGTTGGAGTGTCCTTATCTGGGAAAGCAGTCCCACCGAGCTGGGTGTAATTAATTCTGAAGTGCTGATATTTTGAAGGGGTCCCAGATCACTTGTGTGGTTGTGTGTCGTTCCCCCTCCTGCCCCTGCCAACGGCCCTCTGCTTTTAAAACAAGTACAGAAGAAATGTGTTGGTCCAAAGGACCTAAATGAGACTATTAATAATGCACCTAGAAAAACATGAGCTAGAGTTCAAGTCGTCTGTGTCTTTCTCTTGGCTAGATGCATTCTGGTCTTGAAAATGATTGAGTCAAATGCTGTATTTTCAGCTTGCTGCATGACATACGTATTGGTATCGTTTGACCAATTAATTCTTTCATTTCCCTCTTCTTGGACAAAAGGGATAGGGATTTACTGAGGCACTCACTGGAAAGGTGAGTAGCACTGACTCAGAACTGGAAAGATGAATTAAACATTGGCCTTCTACAAAGGTAGACTGTTCATATTTTTTTTGTACTGAGTTGTTTCTTTTCCTTTAATCAGTACTGGGTATTTTCCTAGGAGTGAAGTCTTCTGTTAATTGCAGACTTGGGACTACAATGGTTAAGATTTTCTGGACTGGACTTCCTTGAATTCTTTGGACTCTTAGGAAAGCACTCTTTTGATTAGAATTTCAAAGATGAGGAACTTCACATAAGTGCAGGAAAACCAAATAGACTTGAGTGAAAGCCTTATCTCAGGCTGTTAGTACCACATAGAACTGACTGCACTGACTGCATGACACTGATTACAGCATTTAAAATAAATGGAAAAGCCTTTAGCATGCTGTGTATTGTCCACGAGATGAACTCATAGACCAGCATGGTACATTTAGGGGAGGAAGGAGGGGAAATCAGCTTCTAAATTACATAAAGTACTTTTGGGTGCTTGGTAGTACGTTGCTTCCGCAGTGATACTTCACAGTACTTAGGCAATATGCGTCAATAAGGCTGCTTTTGTAATGCTTTTGCTTGTGCACAGCCAGGCCAGAGCACACCTTGCATGTTACTACGTTAAAGACTCCCCGAGTGAGTTGTCCTAGAGGAAGCCTGCTGAGAGGAGAGAAGTGTAACTGTGCTCAGGAAGGAACCTTCCTTTAGGTCCCCACTGGTGGAAGAAATACAGGTCCTGCTTCAGACGGGGCTGAACTTTTCTGAAAAAAAGAGTTTTGGTATGTTGGAAGAGCCAAGCTCTTGCAGTACGTACAGAATTCTAAGCTCCAGGCTGTAGCAATTCCACAAGGTCTCTTTCTGTCCTGGCAATTATTTATCCTTTTGGCCTAAAGTTATGTGTGCGCATTCACGTGACACAGTCTGAGCAGTTAGATTTAGCGTTCTGTTCACTGAGTCTGTTCTAAAAAGGAAGATGGTGCTGTTCTGCGCTGAATTGTGCCATCATCTACAAACGTTGCACACAGATCAACCTCAGATGCAGAGCAGGAAGCTAGTACTTGAGGGCTGTAGCATGTCTCTTCCCTGGAGAACTCTGCGGCCATAAAGCAGTCAGTGATTTACATTCAGCTATGCAGATAGCTGTTTTCATGAGGGATGGGCAAAATATATTAATATATCTTTTAGTAATTCAAGTTAATTTACTGAATTACTAATATACCTTTTGTTTCATTGTCACACAGTGTATGTGAATGCATATCTGAATACTGAAAAGTAATGACTTGCAGCAGAGTATTAGAGGATATTTTGTGATGCCAGTAGTCATAAGCAAAAGAGTAAATAAAATGCAGTTACTCCATCCTTTTTCCCAAGTGTGTGTTTAAGGTGTTTAGATTCTGCTTTTTAAGAGGTTGCTGCCTCACTTCATGAAGGCTACCATTCACGAAAATAAAGAAAATTCTGTGAAATGCTTTCTGAACTGAGCAGGCAGAGCAGTGTGCAGTGACAGTGCATTCCAATATACAGAGCTTAGAGCAGATATTGAGCTTGGAAACCATTTTTCCAAGGAGTGTGTCTTGAAGTCTAAGTGGCGGAGGGCTCTTTTGTACTGTTATATGTTTATGGACAAATAAATACTGCGTATTAGAAAAAACTTACTGCAAATTTGAAGTAATCGACAGGTCAGGGAAAAGATGAGAGATTAAAAGCAAGAACTTTGAAGCAGGTAAAGATAATACTGTGTCTTGTAGAACTAACCGACATAGATATTCCTGAGGTAGGGTGGTAGGATTAGGTTAAAGAGTGAAGCTTGCTGTGAGCTCTTAAAGCTGCCAGTATCACTCAGCAAGGCTTCAGCTTTCTCTAATTTTCTGCCTTTCACATGCAGAACATTGGTGCAAGGAAACTTAGAGCTACTGCACAGAACACATAATAAAATGCTTTATGTCAGAAATGGATGTGTCAGAAAGAACAGGTTTAAATTTTAGATGTCCTGAATCTACTACCTTAGAGAGTAATCTGAGAATCCAGGTGCTCAGTTCGGTATCTGACACTGCCATTAATGTATTTGGCTGCCTTGAACTGGTCATTGTGTGTAAGGACTCTTGTGTCTGCAAAGATTAAAATTAATGAACTGCAATATTCATGAAATGTTAAAACTCAAAATAGTAGTGCAGCTCAGGCCAGTTAAGGGAAGTCTAACCCTAAAGCTTTATTAACAAGCTGCTACATTTGAAAATCTACAGTTCCTTTTGCAGATGAGAATCTAGTCTATGCTAAGGATGGCGTTTTTCTTTTTTTGTGTGTCTGCATTTTTAGTACTAGAAAGCACAAAAGACATATCACATCTACAGATGAAAAATTACTTTCTTTATACTTGAAGTAGTAAACATCTGTTAACTGTTTCAGGTTGGTCTTTATGGAAGCACTTTGGGATCCTGGACAGGGAAGAATCTAAATGGAAGTCTTGCTTATGTAATGCCAGATATGAAGAATTACTTTGTAAAGATGTCAGATTTTCTCTCTAAAATGGATTCTCATGTCCCACCCCTTTCATTGTTAACTTTTAAATGAACAGGTTTTACTTTGCATTTTAAAAAAGTTTGAAGTATCTGTAGGAACTTCACGTTGCTGAGCTGAGGAGCAGTAACATGTACATGTTGGATGTCCTCCTCTATTTTCTCAAGTAGTCTTTGTTCCTACTTACCATTAATAAATTATCTTAACCAAATGACTTTTTCATCACAGCAGGTTGCTTATGGGTGCTGTCTGAATTCTAGAGCAAAATCCTATGTGTATGTTTTCGTTTGTTTTTTTTTTTAAATCTCTTGGTAGTAGAGGGATAGGAAAAGGAAGAAAAAATACTTGTGTTTCTTCTGAATCCCTCTGGAGTTTCCACCATATGATAGTATAGCAAGACTGGTACTAAAATGAAAGACAGTGATAATCTTTCATGGTTTCTGATCAGTTTACAGACAGCATTTAAAACTTTATTCTTGCACATCTCAAGCCTTTCTGAATCATACCATCTGCTTCATGATAAATGTAAGCATATTTAGTCTTTATTGTTTAGATGACAGCAACTTATATTAAAAAGTGGTCTCCACTTTCTTGCCTCAGTCACCATATTGTCTGAATTCCAAGCGTGCATTTAGATTTATGCATTTCAGTATAAACAAGCACTAGCAGGAGGCTGCTGAGTATTATGTCAAGAATTAAGCTTTTTGGCTGAAAACTCTGTCTAATGAGTGTATAGACATGATGACTTTAGCTCAGACCATCTTAGAGGTACTTTGGTCATCCTATTAACAGCATTGTCTCCAGAATTTATAGGAAAGTAAAGTCTGGACTAGCTCAACTCAGAAATGTTGAATCCTAGCTTGTTGGCAAGATCTCTCAGCCTTTGTATTTTTTAGAGCACACATTCAGCTGTGTTTTAAGGTTTCAAACTCATTGTTAAGTGCGGAGTGTTCAAAAAAAAGGTAGTGTACAATACCTGAAGAGCAGAGAAGCATTGAAAACCTGAATCAATACACTTACAAAACAGCATTTAAGTGGAACTAATGCCATGTGGGAAGGAGAGATTAACAGACTGGAAAATAGCAATTAATTCAATTTAATTTAAAAAATCTGCTCACAAATGTAAAGATGATTATGGGTGACCTTGCATAAAACCACAGTAAAATGTAATGAAACGACTGCTCTGTTCAAGAACACTGAGACACTGAGGCCCAGGGGTGCAGGTGTTAGGCATAGTAAAAGAAAAAAGATGAGGGTTCGATAGCAAGGCAATATGGATGAAAATTACTATTTAGAGTTGAAGGTTTCTACCTGATAATTGTCTCCTTCATTGAGCCATGCTGATGAAAGGAGTATTGGCTTATGTAATTGAGCAGCAACAGAACATCTCTCAAAGGGAATGAACTTTGAGTGCAGCTACTTGAAATAAATTTGAAATCATTTTACCTTGACATGCTAATACAGCCCTTAAGAGTTTCCCTGCCTGGCCTTCCTAACAGCTTGTGGGCTACCAATTTTTAGCAGTGTTACTAAAACATGGCACTTCAGACGGCAGCGGGGGCACAACGTGACAGAGCAGTTTTCAATGGGAATGACTTGGAATTATTGTATAGAGGAAATAAAGGAGATTAACTTGACTTCTGCATCTTTTTTTTTGTTATGACAGTGTAGTGGCTTGATATTTATAGAATTGCAGCAAATTAGAGATTAAACAAAAGTGTATATTCTTGACATGAGGAGTGTCCTTAGTGGCATAGAGGCCTGTAAGAGTCGGCTCTGTAGTTGTCCTCAGTTGTGCTGTACGGGGACACTGGGCAACAGCAAGGAGTTGTGTATATCATTTATTTGGTGGCTGCAATGACATAGTTTGCCCTATGAGAGTCCTGTGTAAGTACAGCAGTTCTGCCACGCTTTCATTTAGAAGGCAACTTTGAAAATACATAAATGGCAGCTATTTTAGGCATTTTCTAAATTCCCTTAGTCATTCTGCTTCCTGATTGTGTCTCTCGAATACAAGGTCTCTTTGGGAGAACAATGTACAGAGCAAATAAAGGCCGTGTTCTTGTATTGTGTCCAGACAGTTTGGTTTTGCTTCTCTATTCCAGCATTGTGGTCATACTTCACTGTGGTCATACTCAGAATGAGAGTAGTGTGTATATGTGAGGACACCAGTACGTTAAATCTAAAACTTTTCACATACGTTGAATAAAAGGTTGTAATTTTTTGTATAAGAAGATGTGCGAGCTTAGTGTTCCTCCCATTCTTCCCTGTTACATATATAAAATGTGCATTACAGTTTGAATTCACTGGCATGAGAAGTTAGGCCCCATGAGTATATAAATCCATTATTATCATTGACTTGTATGTTCAGTGACTGCATTTTAAATCTAGAACCTGGTAAGTTTACTTTTTTTTGAAAGGCAAGTATTTGATCATGTACCTTGTTTATAGCTCCAAAGTTGGCTTAGGGAGGGCTAGGATTTAACTTGAGATAGAAACATGTATTTTGAAATATATTAATATGTATGATAGCTTAAAGAAGCTATTTCATGTTGTAAAATGAGAAAAGGAAACATGAAACCTACTTATTAATAGATTTTCAGATGGGTGCAAAGCTGTGAAGATTACTGTATTTATCATAATGTCATATTGTACAGAGACTTTTAATTCCACAAGGTTATAGAGTTGGGCCATAGAAATGAATCTCTCTAATAAATCTCTCTAATGTTTTTCTGTCATTCCCACCAGGTTTCCAGAATAAAAATAGGGTTGCAATCCTGGCAGAACTAGACAAGGAGAAGAGAAAGTTACTTATGCAAAACCAGTCTTCCACAAATCATCCCGGAGCCAGGTATTTTATGTTCTTAGACGTGTTCGGACATCACTGATTGCATCAAAGGGAAAAAAAAAATAGCAAGGGAGCTGTAAACTAAATACTTATCAGAAGTATTTTCTGACCATCTTCAATAAAGAGAGTCCTTGCACTTTAGGAACGTATTAGTATTTAAAATAATTTACAGACCCTGAATTTTGGCTTACATTATTTCCATTTGAGAAGGGGAGAAGCAGATATGCTTACTCAACTGTATTAAAGTGTACCTTAAAGGAGAATTGGGGAGCAGCCACTGAGAAAACATTTAATTATTAAGCTAAAATGCCCTAAGGAATGGAAGTAGCAGACCATTAGGTTCAGGGTACTCTTGTGTTTAGAGAACAGTTACAGCAGGGAGTGACTTATCCTTGAAACTCCCTGTGTGTAAGATAAAGTTTATGTGACTGCAGATCTTGTAAAAGATGCTGTGTTGTAAGGATGATTCTACACCGTAAGATGTAATAATCTAACTTGAGTTTAAGAACTGTCACTGGGATTTCTCTCGTGACATAAAAAGATTGGGTTGTTTTATTGTCACAAATCAGTAACTAGAAAATCACACACTGGTTTACGTGGAGAAATTGAGACAGTTGAACTTTTGAGTTAGCATGAAGGGAGTGGAGTGCCATATTCTAGACGCATTATTACGTGCAGTGTCTGTACAAGAGTCAAATACTCTGAACACATCTGAGTGCTGGCCGTGCCTCTTTTTGAGGAGAATCTAGGTCACCTTTAATTCCTTCCTGCTGTCAAAAAGCATGCGGAATATTTGAAATCAGCCAACTTAGATCTCTGAGTGATTTTGTATCCAGTTGTTATTCAAACAAAATTATTGATTAGAGAAGGAATAGAAATACTATACTGTTACGTACAACCCATGACTCCTGGCAACATACTTCACTGCAAGTCTGGCAGGGTTTCAGGGAGTGCTTGTTTGCTTTCTTTTTTCTTTAAGGAAAGTAACACTATATGCTAGTGAGCAGAATTAGAATTTACTAATTTTAAATAAGGGGTTGTAGGGGAAATTTACAAAGCAGCAGTCAAACTCTGCTTTGGCATGGTGGGCTGGTGTGTGATTTTTGAGAAGATGACAGTTCTGTGGCAGGGATGTTGTGCCAAAGGTTTTGGGCCACAGAGTTGTCAGAAATGAGACTGTAGAAATTCTGCAAACTTGACAGTAAAAAGCTTGGTGTACCTAAAGCACAATAGTGGCCGGTGTACATGTGAATGAGTTAACTGATCTTTGGCATTGGCATATGGGAATCCTCTATCCAAGAAGACCTCTCTTGAAAAAAGTGTCAGCCTACGATGAAGCCTTAAGATTATCTACAGAAATCATATTGAAAAATTAGAGGATACAGAAATAAATGCAAAATAAATACCTTCAAAATAACTGAAAATACTATGTTTTAAATAAACTGAGTAGTACTTTTCTCCAGCAGTGAAGCTTATCTTAATATTTGTCATAAAGCCTGTTCAGAGGATTATTACTTATCTTTTATTTTGCCTTTAGGCATAGATTTGGCTAAAGGTCTTTTCATGAAAATGGCTGCTTTTGAGAAAACTGATTTACTAAATTGGCTGTTGACATTGAAGCTGCTAGGAAGGGTCACTTGATGAGTTTGATTGAATCCCTTGCCGTCCTTCATACTTTTGTCTCTATGACTGAGGAGAGCTGAGCTTTCAGCACCAGTCTTCAGAGCCGATTTCAAGAGGCAGTTGTGCCTCTGCAGTACAGCTCTAATGGCAGACCTCTCTGATTTCTGTCTGGAGGATGGCTGCTCGTGTTACTTACATAGAGTTGGGGGGGAAAAAAAAGTCCACTTCTTATTTCTTCTTTTTTTTTTTGGTTAACAAGGTGGACAAGTCTTAACATAGAAAAGCCAAGAAAACGTACTTAGAAATTGTAATTTGAAACCTAATGTATGCTGCATTGAGATAGGTAAGCAAAATGGGTTTTAGGTACTCTAAGCTATCATCATGGAGGATTGTTATTTAAGTTACATAAATAGGATGCTTCTTTACCATAAGCAGTGATCTGCTGCCCACCTGCCAAAGAACTGGTCTTACACTGAAGACAGCAGAACTCCCATTAGTGCTTCTGTTTATTGTGGTTGTTTAGAACAGTCACCGAGTGATTGAGTAATGGTGAAAACACAAAGCTGTTGTTTTAAAAATCACTGACACTGTCTAATGTTGCACCGTAATGGTTCCACTGGCTCCAGTGGGACTCCATCCATGAGTGAAATCCACAACAGGCCTCAGGACTGTGAGTCTGCTGGCTTTAGTTTGGCATCAGTTGTTTGTGCTAGGTCAAATGATACAGCTATGGTCACTCCATTTTCCTTTTCTGTCTTACGTTAACAAATAGTAATTCCAAACAATGGTTAGCAATTGTCAAGGCTTGAGTCAAATAAATCCTGAGCTGTGGAAGTAATGGAATCTATGGCTAGAATAGCAAGGACACGCTTTTTTCTGAGGTATATATCATGTCATCTTGTTGTTTTTTGCAGCATTGCACTTGCAAGATCACCGCTGAACAAGGATTACCGTGATCATGCTGAGCAACAGCACATCGCGGCACAGCAGAAGGCCGCACTGCAGGTAAGCTGGTACAGTCAGCTAGAGTTTAGCTTGGCTCTGATTTAGATGTGCATCCCTTCAGAGAGCAGTTCTGCACCTAGAGAGAATGAAAAGCCCCTTGTAAATGTTAGGTTTCATACACTTCTGTCTTTGTGACAAATTAAGTTTCTTCTTCTGTTAGGATGAAAGCTTAAATCTATCAGGTCATTCTCTCTATATATGGTTGTAAGAATGTAGCCTACAGTATCATCATAGCTGTTTTGTACATCTCAATCAAGAGTCACTTTCATCATACTTCTGAATGCCTTGTGAAGTGTAGGGAGAACTAGCCACACAGCTGTCCTTGGTTGAATCCGAGTAGATGCCAGGTAAATAGCCTGAAGTTACAGGTGAGAGAGACGAGAGATTTCAAAAACTTATTTGTACATTTACAGGCTTCTATTTGCTGCTGTTTTCCTTGTGTCAGCAATTTTGGTGTTGAAATCGGAAACTGCACGGGAAAGCCAGTACATGGTCACCTGCCTTGCAGTTTATACAGCATGATTTGGCAGAGGGCGCAGGAATGGAAAAAAAGTTGACATGGGAACTAGCAACCCTGTTCATGTATCCTATGTCTTGTGGTGTTTCTATTACCCAGTAAATGCCCAAGATTGCTCATTGTAAAGTGAAGGAGGGGAGTGAGCTCTGGGTGGTATCTTGTGTTGATCACAGAACATCATAGGCTGGAAGGATCTCCTGGAGGTTTCTAGTCCAGTGCCCTGCTCAAAGTATGACTCACAGCAGTGCTGTATCACGTTGTTCGGGGCATGGTGCAGTCAAGTTTTGAAGCTCTTCAGAGATGGACTTCTCACAGCCTTTCTTCACTCTGAGTCTGGCTCTGTCTTTATGTGCTGTCACTGGGAATCTGAAAACCGCGTAAGATCTCCCCTCAGCTTCCCCTTCTTGCAAGAAGCTCCATTCTCTCGCCATCCCCTTGGGTGCTGCGAGCTCCAGCCAGGGCCCCAGCTGTCTCTTTGGGTCTCAGTTGCAGTCCCTCTAGTTTGCATCTCAAACCGAACACGCTAGTGCAGCCCCATGGGTAGCTTCCCCTGCTTGCTGGCTGTGCTGTTGCTGATGCAGCCCACTGGGCAGGCAGCCTTTATCTCTGCAAGGGCACACTGCTGCCTCAGGTTAAATTTAACACCCATTAGGGCTTTTCCCTAGAAGTGGAAGGAAGGAATATGCAGGCTGTCTAACTTTACTAGAGTCCAGTCTTTGAACTGGGAGGGGCTATGTAGGATTTTACAAAGGTTGCCTGGAGCCATAAGCAGCAGGTGCCCCTCTCAGGTGAACAAGCACATATACATCACATGGGCAGAAGGCTGGTGTCTCATGTTGTACAGGAGTCTGTCTGGTCATGTGTCGTTTGTACATGCTTGTGCGACACTACTGGTACACACTGCTGGCAGTCCTGTGTGGCAGCTGACACATACCAAGGCCTGTAAGTCGGTTATAGGTGGGGTGGAAGCGTGGCGTCTAGGCAAAGGAGAGCAGTCAGGAGCTCATTACCACTCTCCCCACCTCCATGGGACTTGCTGAGAAAGGAGCAGCAGGGACTATCCAAGTTAATTCCCTTGATGCACCCTGTTTGGTTGTGGCTGATCTAAAATGCTGGGTTTGAATTTGACTATCAGAGTAGAGGAGCTGACTGAGAGAAATAAATAAATAATGCTGAAGAAGCTGTAGTGTCTTGAATTGTATCAGTGCTGCGGGGAGTTATGCTTTAACAAGTGTTTTTCTCTTTGCAGCACGCACATGCACATTCCTCAGGATACTTCATAACTCAAGACTCTGCATTTGGAAATCTTATTCTTCCTGTCTTACCTCGACTTGAGGCAGAATGAGAAAGGTTGTTTCACAGAACTGCAAGGTCTGATTTTTTTGTCCATAGCAGGAACTGTCTGACCTCTTAATTTCTTTACTTATCTCAAAAACTATTTCTTTCTGGATTTTTGTGGTTGCCTTTCAGAAGTGTGAGCTCTAATGATGAAAAAGCAATGTTGTTGAACAGCGATTTTTATCCTGTAATTCTGTTACTCTGCCGGGTTAAAGTCAAACGTAAGACTTACTTGGTGTGTGAAGTGCATAGCGCTTGCTCTTCCCTGTTTCTATACTTCTTTTAAATAGATGTCCAAACCAGAGTCATCAAGAGATGTGCATTCTGTCAGCATTTGTGTACCTTATTATTGTGTGCAGGTACTATATTTTATACAAAAGTAACTTATGTCTGTCAAAACAGATGTGAATTTCTCAAATGCATCAGTTAGTATTTTCTTTTTTCCTTCCCGCCCCCCATGCAGGAACATTGCTACTGTACTGGTTGCTGTTGTAGCATCAGCTGGTCTCAAGTCCCGAGATGCAGTGTGCCTGCCTTTTGGCTTGTAAAATATGAAAATGAATTACAGTGGGGGAAAAGCAATTGTATCAAACAGTCTTTTCACAGACAAATAAAAAGTCTTAACTTTTATGGGCATTTCAGATGGAAAGTGTTGTCTGCAAGGACAATTCAGTTGAAAAGATCATCATTTTCTAGTTATTTTTTCATTTTTAGTACTTGGTGTCTTTCATTTTGTTTGTTTTTTCCTTCCCGTTTTTGATCTGTGGTAACCAATTCCAGCTCCAAGCTGAAAGGAAATCTGTTGATCTTAAGGCAAATCATTTTGGATTTGTGATCATGCTACCAGGATAAAGTAACAGAGTGAAAAATAGTCCTTATATAGACATTTTTATAACTCCACAGCATTACTAATCCAATTACACTAGTACATTGTTTGCTTTACCTATGGAGGCAAGTTTTAGAAAACAAATAGAACATGAGAAATGAAATGAGTACCAGAAATCAGAAACTATCTGTTAAATTGGTCCCCATTTGAAGAAGCTCTGTCCCTTGCAGAAGCTGAGCTGCCCCATGTGGTTTCCAGGGTTGTGGTGTACAGATTTCCTTAGTGACTCTTAGGGTGTTCCATCTGCCGGGGAGTGCCTGAACCCAGTAAGCATTACTGAACTGTAAGCACGGGTTAACAATTCCATCCCTTGTGAGTCAGAAAACAGTGAGGACCAAGAGATCTGTGCAAGTGTGAAGAAAATACCACCTCTTTCATATACCTCCACTGAGTACAGACCTTTCCAGGAGCTGTAGCATACCGAAACATACCAAGAACAAGAATCTTGTGGAGGAGGCCTGATAGAGCTTAAAGATGTGCGATTATAACATGAACTATTCCTATCATGTGCTTTTTTGAGGGGTTTGCTGTGGTGAATCATGAGAACGATAATGGGTTTTTTTGTGGGCAATGGAGAAAGGGATACTGTCATTTCTGCTTTCAGTGGTTGGCTCTGTGTGACTTTTTAATTACCGAGAGTAACTGCACCATGAAGCTGTCCTGAGTATTCATTCTGCAGTGTGAGCAGATGCTTTGAAGAAAAAGATCTGCAAATCTTTGTGTAGAAGAGGCAGCGATGAATCAGTCCAAGCTTGGAAGCATACAAAGGCAAAGAGCAGGAAGTTTGGATTTTAGATTTTACTTGAATTTAAAAAGGCTAGGCATTTTAACATTAAATGTTTTGGGTTTTTTTTTTCCCCTTCTTGAGAAAAGTGGCAAAGGAATGTTAGCTTTCTCTAGAAAGAGACCATCTGTGCTAACAAATTGAATGATAGAATCTCTCAGCGTTGCTGCACAGACTGCGTATGATCCAGGGAATGAAACAGTAAAGATCCTTCTTCAGAAAGCTATATAGTTGCTCCACTGAAGGAGTTAAACTTGCTGACTGTGTTGTTTTTATCTCAGGTATCAAAAGATCTGCTTTTGGGAATCCAGGGCCTGAGCTCAAAGATGGAGGTGTTGAAAAGAGGGGAAAAATTAACACAACTGTTCTAATATTTTTAATTTATAATGCCTCACATTATTCCGTGTAAGCATGAGGGACTTGGTGATATATGTAGATATAATTAACTGTCAAAGATACAAATGTTGTATATGGAAGCTTCTATCTTCGAAACCACAGACTCTAGCAATTAGTGTCAGACACATCAATTTGTCTTGCCACTCTTACTTTTTCTTTTCCGCAATTAATCAGTATTGAATCCATTAATCTATCCCTGTACAGTAATTTCAGCAAAATCTTTTCTTCTGTTGGAATTGCATGTTCAAATTCAACTCATTATTTGTTAGGATATACCCGAACCAGGAAGTGTCCTGGATGTTTTGCTTCTGGCAGTAACCATTAACTGCAGCAAGTAGAAGGCTTGTCATCTAGTGCTGACCTGTGTACCTAAAAGTATCTTAACACACATAATCACTCAAGTCATTTTATCATACTTGTTACAGTAGTAATGGACCTTTCTGCTCAAGGCAGGTGGTTGGTGTAGAGTCCATATCAGCTGGACAGTGGGGTGAGAGCAGTGTATGGTACTGGGTGGGTCTTAGACTAAGCAGATCAGGTAGATTAGAGGTGGGTACATGGAGGTCAGACTTTCTAAGTGATGGCAGAGTCATAACCTGTCAAGAAGAGATGAAGTAAAGAAGTTAAAGATCTTGAACTGAAGCACTGAAAGAACTGAACCACAGCTGCTTGCTTCTTAGTTCTGCACTCTTTTTCTTCTAGTAGGTAAGTTTTCTCTCCACAGCTTTATTTTCCAATTTCACTCACGATCTCCCCACCATTATAGGCTCTGGGAAATGCTCGGTTCTAACACAGGAAGACTGACCTGTAGAACCACACATAGTTTCCTACCACTACAGCATTTTAGTCTCTGTTTTTCTCTTAGTGTTTTCACTCTACTGATTTCTTAGAAGCACTGGTACAAAAGTAATCAATAGTGTCTGACATACTTGCACTTTACATCACAATACAGAATACTCAGTGAAACTCATTGGAAAGAAATCACACTCTCTGATGTCACTTGCTAGGAGCTTCCTAGTTGCTTTGGTGTGTTAAGTGAGGTAAAATAGCTAAATGCTACTTCTGCCTTCATGTTGGTGGTTGGACTGGATGACCCTTAAGGTCCCTTCCAACCCAAACTGTTCTATGATTCTGTGTGCCATCAGCATGGGACAAGCCAGCTGTAATTTGCAGGTCCTGTGAATGCAGCTGAGTACCAGGAGTCCTGTCTGAGAGCCATCCAAAGTGTCTAGTCTTTTGTTAGATGACTTGTGTCACTTAAAGGCTGGAGGTCATTTATCATCTTGCTGTGCTGCGGAGAGGTCAGTGCTCTGACCCTAACCTTCAAGAAATGCATGAAGAGGCCAAGCTTTTCCATCTTCAGAAAGAAGAGGAAGGTATCAATTATCAACCAGAGAATGTGAGCTTGAACTGGTGAAAGGAAATGCAGACAACTATGTCTTAAGAGTGCTCAGCTTCTTGCAGCTTGACTTGTTGCATTTGCAGTGTTTCAAGGACAGAGCACGAGGGCTGAAGGAGGGTGATGAGCCTAGAATAGTGCAGCATGCAGTCACAGGTGAGCAGGCAGTGACCACCTCAACACATTCTCTTAAGCCTGACGATATTTAAAACGGGGCTTGGTGTATTCATACGGAAGAAGCATTGCTAAGAACAGCTGTCTTAAGCAGGTGATGTTCTTCCACCTTGTGTCTGCTTAAACGTATATTCAAAATCAGGAGGATGCCTGAGAAAACAGCTGGCTGATTCCTATTGGTCAAAATGATGGCACTGATAATTCCTCCTGTCAAACCAGGTCAAATAGCAAGTTTTCTCGAAGAACAGGGTCAGTGCACTGTGCTATGGACTTCTGCTGAAACTGAAGCTGATTCCCATGTCCTGGGTAACAGGTGGTAACCAGAAAGACATGTGAATCCTAAGGGAAAAACTGCTGGGTGATGCCTCTGAAGGTAGGAGGTGGAGAGGGAAGGATTGCCTGCACCCAGCTGGAAGAGTCTTCCTATGCTTTACATGCCTGATTGTGTTGCTAATGCACAAGGAAATTATTATAGCATCTGCTAGTAACACCCTTGTTTCTGGAAAGTCTGGTAATCAGTGTGTTCTGAAACACTTTAGGAAGCTGTGGGGAATCCTTCTTGGGCTAGAATACACTCTACAGAGCTTTCGGAAGTGAACAGTAACTTTGAAGACTAGTAGGCGAAATGGATTTCACATGCTCTTGGGCTGAAAGCTTGCTCCAGTGAGTTTCTGCATTTGTTGGCACCACAGAGCTTGCCCCAGACTTTTTACAACAAAGGCCCCACCGCATTCTTGTTTCCTGGTTTTTGCTCTTGACAGAAGGAATCAAGTGACCTCCCTCCCTAAGGAAATGATTTTTGCACTCCTTCCTTGAATACAGGTTTTTCAGAGAGGAAGAAAGCAAGTTAAATGCACTACATGGACAAAATTTCATTAGTGCAATGGGACATTATGATAAATCATATTTATCTACTGGTGAAGAAATGGCTCTTCTCGTCAGTTACTCCGCTCTGCCAGGTTCATTCAGGCATTCAGTTGTGGAAGGTGGTGGCACAGTTCTCAACTTGTTCTCATTAAGGCCCCTAATCTGGATACTTTAGTGTCAGTGGATGCTACTTTTGGCATGTATGTTTTGTAGATTGTGGCTGGAAGTTGTTCAAAATCGCTGTTATTTTTGCCCTAAAAGTTGTACTGGTTCATGTAAAAGTGCAACCTTCACCATGTGCGTATGTTGCACTATCCGTTAGCATGTGTATCACTGGGATGGCAGAGCGTGAGTTTCAATAGGGAAAAATGTCTCACTGTAAAAAATAAATGTAAATTTATGGACATTTTTACATCTTCAGAGGCTTTTTTCAGTGCATTACCCGAATCCTCACATGAAACTGAGTTACTGTTAGCTTCAGTTTTGCAGACAGAGAAGAATGCAGAGGAGTTGCACTGCCTGCAGGTACACAGAAAGCCTGTGGAGTTGTCAGGATTAGCTCCTGCTTAGTGAGCCGGTGTGAGGCATCATCTGGAGACTATCACTCTGCATCTCACACCAGCTTCTGGCTCATCTCCCCCTCCTAGAAAATGCTGAGCTCTTTGGTTTCTGGTTGTCTTTGCTTTCATGGATAGCTCAGTGCCTAGGTTGGTTTGGTTTGGCTTTGGTTTCAGATGGTGAAGACAATGAAGTAGGGCAGAGTTTGAGCCTTTTATGTTTGAACTTTTGGGTCAGGAGGATGGTGATAAGAAGACAGCAGTATTGTGCTTGGTGTTTGGAAGCATGGATAAGTGTACTTCTTTGCAACAGTGACCGGATAAACTTGCCCATTATGCTGGGGTTTAGCCATCATTTCATGACCTAAGCAGAAGTACGTTAGAGCCTCTGTCTGCCTGGATGAGTGTTGACTTTCTCTGTCTGCCAGTTGGTGGCCACTTGTGGAAGTGGGAATGGCTTGATGCGGGCCCAAGCCAAAGCTGCCATCTCCATGTTTCACTGCCAGCAAGAGCTACGTGCAGCCGGCTGACAGCTGGGACGGGGTCAGGAGCACTGCGTGTTTGCAGCTGTGGGTCATTACAGCCTGTAAAAAGAGACACACCAAGAGTCATGTGTTTTCAAACTCTGCCCTAGCAGATGGCTTGTTAGTTGAAGGAGAGCAAAATGGTCCTGCATTGCCCGGCATACAACTGGCTGATGTGCATGCTGCAGTGCCAGCAACGCTGGCAGCCCCTCTAAGAACCAGGCTGTTTCTGTCCCATCCAACTGAAGGTGTATTGTGCTGGCTTGGCGGGAAGCCACTCCGTCCTGAGTATGGTCTGCTTCCCTGGGCTTTGAGGTTTTCCAAGGCTAAGTTACCCGCTGAGCTGAGCTGGGGTAAGTGTCCCAGTCTCACACGCACACATGCAGACAATGCTTTTGGCAGATTCAGGCCTGATCACTTTCACATTCAGTATCCTGAAACAGTCGGTTTGCTCTGTCAGCAAATTGTTCATCACCTTCCACAGGTGACATAAGACAGGTTGCTAAGTACAGGAAGTCATTTATAGTGGCAAATACTGCTGATTCAACCCCTGTTACTGGTCTTCCTTTCAGCTGAGCATTCCTAGGGTAATGACAAAAAAAAAAACAAAATCCCATTTAAAGTAATAGCCCCCATGCAAATTTGTATCTTACTCCAATGATAAACTCAGAGGCAGGGTTTCAGGGAAACCTGCCCCTGTGATGTCCTGATCCCCACATGGGGCTTTTAGCAGTGGTGCTGCAGTACGTCAGAAGAGAATATGCCAGCACCACTCAGCAGAGCTTTCTGACCATGCAGTCTGTTTGCCTATGTTAAGGGTAGCAGGTGATGTTCCGCCATCTAAGAGTGGGAAGTCTCAAATCTAAGAAATGATTGCTTATGCAAAACTGCAGCTCAGTGGTATTCTCCAGGTCTTAGTCAGCAAACTGCCTGCCTCAACACATGGCTGAAGACACCTCACTACAGCAACTGAGCCATAAAGCAGATGGGAAACACAGTGGTCCTTGTTCCTGTGATTATTGCTTTTCAGCTTTTCCATGCTAATACAGTCTGTGATTCTGGCTGGCCTGTTTATTATACCTTTTAGTTCTTTGGAATTATTTTCAGCATTTTCTTAGGACTTCCTAGGTTAACACCTATCAGTGCTACCATTTCTTCCTCTGCCACACACACTCATCTCTCAGTTACGCTGTGGTTGTCCCTCCAACTCCATTTCTTCCTTCCCATCAGCCTCTCTTCTTTGCAATATCCCTTACCTCAGCTGTCTTGTTGTACTGTAAGCTCATGTACTTTAATGAAGCTCTATTTCAGTACTAAACAAGATGTGATTACATTTCTTGACAGATGCAAACAAGACTGGGATCAGAAGGTTACTTTTGGGAACCCTGAGAGTACATTCAGCTGTGGAAAGGATCATAACACTATTGGGAAAGTAGCTCAGCATCACCCTAATGTACTCAGATTCATTGATGAGGAAGTTGTCTCTTGCAGCACTCAAACAGCTCTGTTGTTGGAGAGTGACGTTTGATTGCCTAGTGCTCGGCAAGCCAAGTTAAAAGAAATGCTGGCCAAGTCAGCCAGAACCCAAGCCTGGTGACATGAGTGAGGGATGTGATTTTGGTGAGCTTTAGATGAGGTGAGCACCAACACCACCTGATGGAGCTCGCATTGAGCCATCTCAGTCCAGAGCTCTCGGGGGGACAGGTGAAGGCGAGGGGATGTGAGCCTTCCCCACCCTTACCCACAGAGAGCATCTGCAGCCCCGCTGTGGGCAGCCTGCCTCATCCCCAGCTCTGACCTGGTGGAAGGCAATTGGGACAGCGTGCACAGGAACTGATTTTGGGCACTGGATTGTAACAGTCAGAAAAGGAACAAAGCGGGTGAGTGGTGGATGAAGGTTTCTCCTGTGGGCCTAGGGGCTGGAAGGTCAGATGCCAGTGCTGTTTTCCACACAGGTTTGCGTTGTGCATGTGGGGGCACCCCCATCCTTTTAGCCCTGGAGATTACCCCCAGAGACAGCCTCAAAGCAAACTTCAGTTTTCTGCCGGGAAGGACAAATGTCACCTTAAAGCAAAATGATGATTAGAGCTAAGTGAGGAATACTCCCTTTCCAAGGAAGCTCTTGGGACTTCAAAATATTCTTCTCCTGTGCTGGTTCTTCTCAGATCATCTGAGAGGGCAAGAAGAAACTGCAGAGGTAAACGTTCACCACACAGGAGCAGTCTGTGCTCTGCTTTTCCAGGCTTGCAGTACGCACCTGACCTCCATACGAGTGCCCGGATTCATCCTTACAAAGGCAGCATGCTCTCGGTTTCCTCTGACAGAGCTCCTTCCCCATGGATAAATGGTGAAATAATCATTGGAACAAGGACCTGACACAGGGTTTTCCACAGGCCAGGTGAGAGCCTGACCCACAAGGAAACAAGGCCAGTTTTGCTCCAAGGCAGTGAATATTCATTGTCAATCTAAACAGGATCAGTTCCAAAAAGGGAGGTTGAGAAAGGTGGGTCAGAAAAAGGCCTATCCCGTGGCACACAGTATTTTTACGCATGGTCAGGACAAGCAGAATGCCAAACTGAAATGAGATCAAGTAGGCTACGTCTCTCAGTAGTTCACACCTAAATGGAATTAATACAGGGATTTTCCCTCACTCAGAGGACACAAACCTCCATCAGACAACAGTTCCGTACCTCCCCATTCTACCATATGTGTTCAGTATGCATTGTGCATTCCATGTAGATAGGTCATTACAGATCTTTCTTGCTTTTGATACTCACAGCAATGAAAGTGAATGCCTACCCTCCTCCCCCCTCCCTGACTCTTACCTGTTTTTCTTTCCTGTGAGCTATTTCCTACAATATTGGTTTCAAGTGGCAGAAGGAAATAGACCCCTGGGATTTACACATACAGTATCGTGTAAATTACACAGCCTTCTATCTGACAGCCAAATTGATTTCAGAAATATCCCCCTAAATAGTGCATTGAAAAATGAAACTTGCAGTCCCCCATAAATATGGCAGCCTTTCAAAACTGAGACCATTTTCACAAGGAACAAAGCAAAACACTGAATCACTGCTGTGGTTCTTACCAGTCTGACATATAATGCATTATTTACCAGCAAATGTTAGCTTTCCCCCATCTCATGATGTTAGTATTTCGCATAATGGCTGGGAATTGTGTCCTTAACCCTTTTGTGTTCAGTGTCTACATTTGTAAGCGAAAAGAATTCAAAACTCAGAGGGGGGAGGAGTCATCCTTTGGTGACTTAAGGATTCCAGTTCCAGGTAGTTCAGTTGAAAGATTTTGCTCTCATGAGTAGGTGGATGATGACCTACTGCCATGGTGCCCTGCTTTATTCTGATGTGGCAGGGAAAGTTGGGAACACCTAATCTCGAAATGAGAGTCTTTGTTCCAAGTGCAGAGCACCTCTTTTTGACGTCGTTCTGTCCCCAGGCTTGTTGAAGAACATTATCAAGCAGTAGCTGTTGTTTTCCTCACTGAATAGAAACATAAACTGAGTCACAGAAAGGGGAAGTGTGTTGCTGACATCATCTAGTTGGTTCTTGGCAGAGTACATATGAGAATCCAAGCCTCCATATACCAATGGCCCATCAGCTGCCTTCACTTGTCTTCAGTACGTGCTGAGGATGCCCAGTGTCTCATCAGATTGTACCCACCCTCTGGGCCTAGCAGATGTCAGGGGTAAGGTACCTCAAACAGGACGAACACAGCCTCCCCCTGTAACCTCATCACTGCACATCCCCCCACCTTGCTTTGTAGAAACGTTCATGTTTTTACAGTTGATAGGTTCTCTGATGTCTGTGGCAGGATGAGCTTTTAGTCCTGCTTTCTAGATTAATTGTGAAGAAGAACACATACAGTGCTCTACGAATATATACGTTTATGTCAGTGCAATAGTGATATATTCATTTAACACACTGCTCAGCTATTTATCATATACCTTTAAGCTTCTCTCCCCACTGTTTTCTCATCACAAACTGCCCTTGAACACATTTGAACGGCAGGGTAAACCACCTCAAACAGCTTATATATATATTTCCCCCATTCCCCCCCCCCCCCCTTTCTGAGGACAATCATCTACACTTAAAAACAACGTAGATGATAGATAAAAAGGTACAAAGAGAAATTTTACTGGAAGAGAGCTCAGAGTGTTTCCGTAGAGGACACAGCTCTGGAAGGGCAAGAGTGCAAAACCCTCCAAAGATGGCATTTTTTTTCTTTGCATATCTCAAGAAACTGTTTTGAAGTGGTTTTGGCTCTGAGTATTGATGCTTTTGGACACATCATACCTGACTTGAGATACCAAAGCAGCTTAGCAATACCCTCACTCACCCAAGAGCAGTCCCAGCCCTCAAGACACAGTGAAATCATTCAAAGCCTAGGTGTCAAGGCAGGAGTCCCTTCAACTGCTCACGGCATCTATCCCTGCTACCCTTCTGGTCTTCAACATCCCGTTGAAAAATCCCTGTGAGCTGAACAACACTTACAAACAGCACCAGCACTGTCTGCTGTATCTCCTGGAGACTCCATCCCACGCCACTGCTTCACTGGGGGGAAGAAATCCCCAATGTGAGTTGTAGGGCCTGTTTCGATCTAAAGCATTGGGACCTACCCCAGGGAAGGATGAGTCCTGTAGTGATGTACAGTAGTTTCTTCAGACCTGCTTACAGAGCTCTGAATAACACCGAAACCAGGCCAAGAGACCCACCTGCTTCTAAATGCTGGCACCTGGCACAAGCGCACACAGTGCAGCTCAAATTCAGAAGAGCTTAAGGAAAAAATGTACATTTTTCCCTCCCAAGTGCAGGGCTTTCCTTGCTCCTCAGCCTGTACCAATATGATCTAAATGGGCTTCCTCTGAGACCCTTACAAACTTAACCCTGTACAGGTCCTCTCTCTCTCCATCGCACGCACGGTGCTCAGGATTTGCCGCGGAGCACCAGCACCGCATGTGGTGCGGGGTATTCTTTGCCATCACTAGTGGTCCCCATTTGGAGCAGGGGAGGGAAGGAGGAGTGCATTCGCATTGGTGCACTGGGTTATTGCCTACTGCGGCCCAAGGTCTGTGGTTTTGGCTCGGTCCTTAGCGGCCAACAAGCAGAAGCCCCAATCCTGCCAGAGTGCATACGTGCTGGACTCGCTGCTCCCCTGCAGATACCACGAGGCGCACACACCGCAGCAGATGGCAAAGACCAGCCATACCGCTATGGCTTTGAGCACAACATCTCTGGTGTCAAAGCTCTCGTATAGACCGTAGGCTTCTTACGTCCAGCTCTTGGAGCTGGATGGAGCACATTCAGATCTCCTGCAAGTGCCTCAGTCAGTGAGCAATTGTGAAATGCCACCTTGTTCAGCACTTGGAAAGGTTCAGAAAGAAGCCCAGCAGTTAATGCCCCATCAGGGCTGAAACAGGCTGTGGGTGAAGACACTGCCTTCCAGAGCGCAGGACACATGTGAGACCTCTCAGAAACTGACTCCAGCTATTTGAACAGTCCCCTTGGACCAGCACTACAAAGAGGAAGCCTTTTTCCCACTGGGATTTAGCTTAAACACTCTAAGGTGGTGATTCTTCATGTGTTCCAGAGAAGTGTTACAAAGAGCACAAGAAGGCAGTGTTGAAATTATAAAAATATTTTTGTGGTAATAGGATTTTTATCAAAGTCTAAGGTAGGCAAGGGACATTTCAGGATTTTATTAGAGCAAGTTAAGATCAAAAATACAAACAGTATCAAGTACAGAAGCCAATGCTATTGGTGTGGGAAAAGTGAATCTTCTCCAGAAGTAGGAAAAAAAAAAAAAAAAAAAAAGTGCCTGTCGTGTCTTTTGGCTTTCCTCACAACTGCTGTGTCTCTAGACATAATCACTAAACAAATGACAGCTAGTAGCCAGGCAAGTTTTGAAACGGTGTGATACAGTGAACACACGGATGTCTCAGGCTGGCCTCCATTTAGTATTGCAGCAGTCTGCAGTAATGACTGCCTTTACAGAGGTCACTGTGAGATCCCATTAACCCCTGTAACAGGCTGGTGGCAGATAGGCAGAAAATAACCATGTGCCTGATGAGAAAGGCTGCAACGCCTTGACAAGGAGTGTCACGTTACTAGATCACGGGGTAGCATCACCCTTGGCAGCCAAGCGTGTTTCGTCTGAAAATAAGAATGCCAGCAATGTTGGGAAGAGATGCGCTGTCAGCACCACTTGCACAGATACGAAAGGGTGGCCAAAGTCTATCGAGATGCTCGAGGGTCCCATCTGTCTGTAAAAATGACACCGTCTCAGTAAGGCAGATAGACACCAGTCATGAGACCACGGTGGGAGGCAGCTCAAACACTCACTATCCAGAGAGATTCCCACCAAGGGAAAACAGGCAGCAGTGTCCCTGTGTGACAGAGGTGGAAAATTGAGGACTTCTTTGCTTTGGTCAAAGGGGAGAAGAGTGCAAAAGAGCCCTGGCCTCAGGGCAAGGGAATGTTCTTCCTTGCAGAAGCGGGGTTGCTCGGTGGCCGGGCTCTGCAGCCTCAGCACAGGGCCAGCCCTCACCGGGGAGCCCTGCGAGCCATGCAGTGCGGAGCAGTCGCTGGGGCCGGGGCTGGTGGGAAGTGCTAGGCGGCAAAAAGTCTGGCTCAGAGATGTGGTGCACCTAACAAATGTGCACGACGGCTCCTTGCACGGCTTTTGGTGGCACTGTCAGAAGAACTTGGGTCTGGAGAGTGAAGACCTTGACCTCTTCTTTCTACTAAATCCTTGCTTCTGACAAGCTGGGATTGTTTCTGACAAGCAAGACCTTGCTTCTGAAGCTGATGACAGCTTCAGCACACAGGTTTGTCACCTCCTGTTTGTCCCGTTTTCCTTTAAGCTTTACTAAGATGTGACTTAAGCTGGTCAATAGCTGTTCAAGTGATACGTGAATGCCTGTTTGTAAGAAAAAACCAAGGTGACCAAGTAGGAAAGGAAAAAGGAGTGGCATGTTCCTCTAGGCTCAGACCCCAGCTCAACTCAGCTTGCGTGTGGTGTCAAAATGATGCCAGACACAACACATAACTGCCCCTGGAGGGACACTGTCCCACCCACTCCACTCCACTTGAATGAACAGCAAAGAAATCAACATAGCATTGCTCAGCTTCACAATGATCTCCCTCCTCACAAAAACAGCGATACTGCCCCTCAGGCCTACTATCTCCGACATCACGGCTTTTTTTTTTTTTTTTTTTTTTATAATATCGACAAGTGTTTAAACCAGAGGTGTGCTCCTTTAACTACACAAAGCACAGGCACGTGCCCCCCTGAAAATGCCACGGCTTTGAAAAGCAGTCATGAGCTGGCCCCTCAGTTTGAACACATTTGGAATACCAAACATATCATACCAGAGAAGCCATTCAAATGCCATGGTGCTCCCGCCAGTCTCTGTTAGCATCTTCCCCCACCCTCGTTCCCAGAAATCTCCCCCCAGTCCACAGCTGCTCTCCCTGTTTGTGGGTGCAGCTGCACCCCAGCGATGCAGATGGTAACTCAAAAAAGCAGAGGCGCTGGAGCAGATCGTCAGACCCCGCTGTTATTAAGGAGGGTGCTCAGCAGGCTTTGAGCCAACTCGTCGACTAGCTTGCCCTTCGCAGCAGCACAGCCAGTCTGCAGGGAATCAGGTGAGGTCCTGTCCCCCCCCCACAGAGCACGGAGGATCTTAGGAGGATGCTGGAGGTCTTGGGTGACCTTGCTAGCAAAGTGAGAGGCCCTCACAGGGCAGGGTTAAGGGTTAAGCTTGCAAGCAGAGCAGTAATCGCCCCATGGACTCATACCTAACTGGCAGAGCTGCTCCCAACACACGCTGACAAACTGGGAGTGAGTGTAAAAAAGCAATAGCTTTATTCAAAGGGTTCAGATGAAAATGCTCCAGCTGCCTTGTGTAGGACTGTTTCCAGCTCGACTCTCCTTCCACACCAGCAGCAGCAGAAGGCAGAAAGAACCAAAAAGCATGGAAAATACTCCAGAATTGTCTATAGGACTTCTTCAAGTAAGATCATGCACAATAGCTTCTCCTCCAACAACCATCACAGTTGTAACCTTGGCTGGCAGGTCTGGGATAGATTCCTCCAAGCTCCTGAGAGATCAGTGACTGATGAGATTTCCTTTGGGATTTAACGAGGTATGAGAAGCTCTATTTTGAGAATAACCACTGTGGTTCAACCTCACTTCTCTCACTCCAGCATGACATGACTTGACCACATCTCCTCTCACTGTTTTTCTCCAGTCTCAATTTTCCCACAAACGTTATCAGTGAGCTCAGCAAAAGCAACTTCACCCACCATACCTATCTACACAAGTCAGATCAGGCCCCTGTAGGTAGGTCCTGAAGCGTCTTGTCAGGACCCTGAGGAATGGGTGGCTCACCCAGGGACTGGCCATCCTGAGGATGACTAGAGGCCCTCAGCCTCCAGCCAGGGACCTGCTCTGCAGCCGTAGGACTTTCTCCATTCCCTTGTTCACTTAGTATCTTTGGGAAGAGCTGCTCTGACCACCCTACGTTCACTCCTGGGACCCCTGGGAATGGCACCACTAGGAATGGTCTGTGATTCTCTGCTCTGCGTCCTGCATCCACATTCCTGCCTATGTGGAGGTGTAATTCTGCATGGCTTGGCTCAGGACTGAGATAGGTGGCATTTTTGGTATGGTTTTGTTTTTCAAGAAAGCTTAGTGACTTACTAAATAGTATTGGGTAGATAAGGTCTGAAATCAATGATGTTCTGAGTAACTGAAAGTCTGCAAAAGAATGGCATGCTTTACTTAATTGAATTAAATGTATTTCTTATATTGGCTTGAGAAAAACATTTTCTTGGAGCAAAACTGAAACATCAATTAATTTCAAATTAAACCAAGTAGACTGAATGGATCATGCCAGATGCTGTGCTGGCTCCATGCCCTTTGAAGTTCAACTGTCAGGAGGACACATTTCAAAGTAAAGATACAAACACACACTCTGACTCTACTTTTAGCTCTTTGTTCTGTGTAACAGGAACGTCTGCCTCCCTCCCCAGCACACAAGACTGTAGGAGGACATCACATTAATCATCCATCCTGATGACAAAGAATGTTAAAAGTAAAACACTAGGTCTGTCTGCTATAGCGTGTGGTGTGATTTAACCCCAGATGGCAACCCGGTACCAGGCAGCTGCTTGCTCACTGCCCCTGCCCAGAGGGGTGGGGAGGAGAATCAGAGAGAAAGGAAAACTTGTGGGTTGAGATAAACACACTTCACCACGACAGCAAAGAAAAAGATAAAAATATATTAATAATATACATAAGCATAATAGAATATACAAAACAAATGATACACAATTTCTCACCATCCAACGACCAACAGCCCGTCCCGAGCAGCAGTCAGGGAGCAGGGATATTCCCCCACAGCCATCCCAGAGCAGCCAGTTCCAGAGAGAGCATGAGGGAACAGACAGCTGAACGAACAAACAAACAGGCCCGAATGAATGAAAAAAGGGAAAATAAGGGAACAAGAGGGGAAACAAAAAGGGAACATGGAGGGAACACTGGCCAACCCTCACTCACACCGGCCATGGAACACTCTCTTTGGCCAGTTCAGATCAACTACTCTGGCTGTGCCCTCCCAGGTGTTTGCACCTGCACATCAGCAAAACTTGGGAAACTGCAAGATGTCCTGGGTCGTTCAGCAGCAACCAGCAACAGCAGCGTGCTGTCACCTTTTTTCACATACTAAATTTAAAACATGGTAGCTGTGGAGAAAAAAGTAGCTCCGTCCCAGCCAAAATCAGGGCAACATGCTTAAGTGCACAGCCCCACCCTGGTAAGGAGAGAGGTACGTGTGTTCCCTTTCACCCATGCCAACGTGGTTATTCTTAGCTGTGCCAAGGTCCTCCACAGTAACCAGCAATTATTAATGCCCAGCCTGACACAGTGCAGAAAAGTCTCAAAGGCCCCAAAATCGTAAGCCCTGAAGTCTTATCACACTCGTCACTCAGCTAGGCAGTATTTTGATAATCTTAGGCATAGTTTGTAGCCTGCCAGGGTGAGCGTATGTTCCGTATCACAGATGTGTTTGGTCTGGGGTGAGTGAGGAAGGAAAGCAAAATAAAATCCCTGCAATTAACAGAAAATTCTGAGTGAACTGTAATCGTACCTCCCTTAGAACACAGAATAAGGAATTATGCTGTGCCAGTGTAATCTCCACAGCCCACAAAAATAACAAAATCAGGATTTGCGAAGTGCTCTGATTTTGCAATACTAGAGGTACTTTAAAGGAAGGTGTTGAGACCAAGAAATACCCACTGAATAATTCATGCCTGGCTGGAAGCCAGAGCTAGCTTCTTATCAAGGACAAAGCACAGCTCAGCCTGAGACACGGCTGGAAACATGAAACCCACGGCCTAGCTCTCCAGCGCACCACAGAAGCACATGGCTCCTATGAAACCCATCTACCTGGAATTTGGGTCTTTGGGCATAGAATGGATGATATCTGCTTTGGCTGGAAATGGGCCGTGCCAGAGATGCAAAGGGCGTGCATCTTTATCCTTTGCAACATTTGACTATTTATTAATAGTCAAAAGGTGTATGTGCTTCTCTTGACGTATCTTGATTTTCTTTTTGACTGGGTGATTCCTGAGTACCAGCTCTTACAGGATGCCCAAGGGACCTGCATTTATCATGCTGACCTTGCAGATGAGGGGTGCCACAAACAGATGTGCCTGACGCCATGGCCGCACCCCACTACCGACCTGTGTTGTGGCCTTTGGCAAATCACATCACACCTCTTTTAGCCTTGCCTTTTTGTCTTTTGGTAGGAATTACTTCACGAGGGAAATTGTCTCCTTCAAGTTAAAACACACATACTGATACGGTATTTGTCTTACTAGAGCACATTAACCACTGCTGAAATACAGATAATTATACGCTGAGCCAAAGAAGTCAAATGAGATAAATATTGTTCGACAAAACATAGGTTTGGGGATCATGGATTTGAGGAGCTGCCAGAAAAAAAAAAAAGGACCATCAATACCAAAGAAGAAGTTTGGCTAACAGGCAAATATTCCTTGTGACAAAACCCGACAGTTAAACACCACGTGTTCCTCCCCATATCCAGGTAATTTCTGCAACAGTTCACACAGTTTCACACTTCCACAGTTCACAAAGGTGATACTGCTTTTATTTCAGAACAAATGCTGCTTGTAAGTGAGAAAAGAGACATCAAATCATCAAACTCAAGGACATCAGACAAAGGAATAATACATACTGTGAGACAAAGTCTAGACCAACTCTTCTTCACAAAAGCACTCAGTAACATTTTGTTTTTTCTCTTTTTCACTCACTTTCTGTCACTATTAGAAAAAGCCCTCACAGTACTGTGATGCACTGTGAGCATTTCCTCTCTGGTGTCGGATGCCACTGCAGGAGAACAAGAACAGGACAACAAACAGGGTAACTCTAAGTCAGTCCGAATTGCATGGTACCTGCCAAGCCCGGGGATTTAGTCAGTTGTTGTATATAGAATACTCAGTCCTTTGCAAAACATGCAAAAGGAACTATCATCTGGCCTGGGATATTGGACATAGCTAAATGAGTTCCTTGGATATTTATTGACCATTACAAACAACATATGCGTGGGCACAGGAGTGCTGTTTAGTTACAGCCACTGCTCCTAGTGCCTTGACACTGGTGTGGGGAACAGGGAGAAGCAATCGCTGAGAGAAACCGCAGCAGCCCCTATCACCATGCCTCAAAGCACCAGCCCTACTGCTCTGTATGTTCCCTCTGGTAACGTATGGAACAAGCTGTTGGTTTGGCACAGATCTGAACCCAGGTAAGTGCCTACCTCTCCTGCGACACCAAGTCTCCCCTGGGCAGACGGGCAGAGAAGGGAGCTGAGGTCTTCTCTAGGAAACCCTCCACCCTGTGCTGCCACAAGGCCAGGACCCTGCAGCCCACCACAGAGCATTCCTGACCCACCAAATACAGCCACATCAGCCGTGCACAGAAATGAAGGTCAAAAAACTTGTAGAGGTTAGGGGAACAGCCACTGGGCTTTCTCACTTCCTATTCCTGCCTAGGGAAACCCCACCATGATTGCTTTTACGGGCAACAGCCACCAGAAGGTCCCAGCCTGGGAACTGCTCGGCAGCAATGACTGCAGGAGGAGCTACAGCACCTCTGAAGCACAGATTCCTCGGTTAGTTACTAAACAGAGTCCAGTTTTCCGGGTGCACTCACGTTTCAAAATAGTTTGTGTTAGAACAGCTTCTTCTGCTCCTTTTGAAGACAAATAAACCGTATCCAGCTTCTGCTTTTCCTCAGTCTTGACTGGTGACTTGCTCTGCAGGACTCAGAATGTTGCTTTTTAACAGGGAATGCCCTTCACTGTTATCCATGAAACAAAAGAAAATGTTGACAAATGGCATTTTCCCCCAAGGAGTAATGCCCACAATGCACACCTGAAACCCTGCTCAGGCAGAAGCTCCTATTTCCATTACACGAACTTGTCTGGAAATCCTGAATATCCTCTGCCACCCCCAGCAAAGGCTGCTGAGGCTTCCTAGGATCAGACTCTTAAAAAAACCACCTTGACAGTGGGAAATAATGTCCGCAGCCTGTGAGGGTTGTACATCACGGCTTTTCCTAGAGGATGTTTCCCCTGCTAAAGTTGATGATACTCTATGTTTCAATATCCAGTGAATTACTTCCTTAAAATTAAAATAACGCTGTGCAAAAGCATTTAAAAGACAGGAGCAATACTATACTTTACAATATAGAAACCCTACAAATGGAACTAGTATTTTTTAAAAGAAGAGAATACAAGCAATTTGGGGGAGGGAGAAGCTGTCTTTCAAAAAAAGTACAGCTAAATGTTATTATCTTTTCTTTGCAATCATGTACCCATTGTACCGAAGCTGTGATTTCAAGGTGTTGTAGAGTACTAGAAAATCAATGACAGCACAGTGGGCTTGGTAAACCTCATCAGTCCTCTCACAGCCCTGCAACCTGGCAGAAAAAACCCAGCCATCTTTCTATTAGCATAGAAGCAGACTGCACATCGTCAAACTGCGTGTCCCCAACTCTGTTTTAAGTCTTCCAGCTTTTCTTTTTTGTGACTTAAAGGCTTTCCACAGCTCCAGTTGAAATGAGGCTTTCCTCTCAATGCAAAGTGGACAAAGCCGTAGCTGTAGAAGTTTAAGGCAATTGTTTTTACAACTGACCACTGATTTTTGAAAGTTACATCATGTGGATGCCTGACTCAAGACACCTTAGAGTGCTCTAATTTTCAAAAAATGCTAAGCATTTGACTTTTGATATAAGCCCCCTTTAGGATGTATCAAAACCTGGACAGCCCCAAACTGCTGATTTCTCAGTTAAGTGCTCACCGTTTATAAATGACTGACTGAAAATGCTGTTCTTTGGGGATGCTGTAATTAATTTCATCTGTTTGTTTGTCATTTAGTAAAGCCAATAGTAGTTTCCAGCAGTACCTACAGATCCAGTGTAAATGACCAGGAATTGAAAAATATCTGTATTTACAATACACCAGACAAGTGGAGAAAACCGTGACCCATCTAAAAATATGGTTCACAAGAGAGTAACTTGTGTACAGTAGCTCTGAAAGAAAGTATAGGCACTTTTGCTCCAAGAGTTTTTGGTCCCCAAAACTCAGTCTCCTTTCTCCTAGCTCTGCTTGCTGAAGAGTAAAACCCACAATATACACGTTGCTGCCTCTGATGAGGAAAAAGCTCTCCTCCACCTCTTTGCTTGGAAGACCTGGCAGTGGTGAAGGAGACCACTGCCCTGACTGCCCTGCTGCTTTTCAGAACAAGGCTCTATTCCTCCCCAAAATGGGATCACACCACGTGCAGTCCCCCTCAGGAAGAATTTGATGTCCTCTCTTACCACTTTTTGCTCTCGTTTGAAAGTAGCTCACCCTTGTCACATCACACTAAAGCTACTGGGCTTTCTTGGGATGCTGGCTGGTGAGAGCAGAGGACAGAGTTACTGGTAGGAGCTAAGAGGGATGAACTTCCTGGAAGCCTGAATGAAGGAGATAAAAGCAAAATTTTCACTGTGCTCCAGCTTCACTTTCTTCACCAGCTTGGGGACAACACCCCTGAGGGAGCGATGCCCCATCCTCTGCTTCCTGTACCAGATGTTCTCCATGCCACTGACCTTCTGGGCCATCAGGCAGAAGGGAGACTTGGCCTCCGTCTCTGTCGGGGGCTGGCATATGTACCGGTACTTGTAGAGGCGGCAGTATGGGCAGAGCTTGTGCCCTTTTGAGTGCTCATGGTAGATCTCGCCGTAACACACTCTGTTCGCATTCACCGTTTTCTTGCTTCACGCTACCCACTCTGGCAAAAACTGGCCTATTCTGGGAGTCTTTGAGCAATTCAATGTCACCAAGCATTAAGACCACGTGCTCCTGTAAGGTTTGCATGTTCAGGTACTGGCTGCTGTATTTCACCGCTGTGCACAGCAGGGCTACGGGGCTGTCATCTCCCAGGCACCTCGTCCTCCACATCTCTCCCTCGTCAGAAAGGGCTAAGTAGGCAACGGTGCGAGAGCGGTCAAAAGACATCCCAGCCTTGCTCAAGATCTTAAGCTTTTCCTCCAGCTTTCTGGTGGAGGAGCTGAAGGTGCTGCTGGTGATGGAGAAACCAGCACCAGCATTCTTGAGGACCTGGTCCAGACCTCGTCAGATAGCACAGAGGGATGTGGTTACAAAGTCAGACCCGTCTGTTTTCTTCACAGTGACATAAAAGTCCTCTAGGAGTTCATTGAGGTTCACTGCTGGGATCTGGAACAAGAGGAAGGGGAAAGGTGTCATGGTACTTATGGGGAGGAAATGTGTCGCAGGTGGGGAAGACATGTTTAGGGCTTCTCCATGCTCTCTCTGAAGAAACCTGCAGCAACTTCCACACTTCCCTAGAAGTTTGTTTCTGGGTAGCCATAGAGACTCAGGAAGAGGCTACATGTTTATTTAAGCAAAAGAGATGCAATGAAATGCCATGGTGTAAAGATGCTCAGACAGACCATATGCCTTTCACTGGCTGGCACCACTTTTGCACCAGCTGTAGAAATCCAGATTCAGAGGAGCCAAATTCCTGGCTTGCTTTTTTTTTTTTTTTTTTTTTTTTTTTAAGTGAATTAAGGTTTTGGTCACATTGAGGTGTGACTGTATGCAAATGTGTGACCTACCACTTGGGTGTAACAGTCTGTACTGTGGCAGTAACATGGTACATGTGGAAACTTTTCAGGCAAAGAAGGAAGACGAGGAAGAGAATGAGAAGAAAGAGGAGGAGGAGAAAAGGAAGAAAAAGGAGAAGCAGCAGCAGCTGCTTCTTCTGGCCATGAGATGTCAGTATTGCAGTCAGGCTGCCAGTCAGGCTGCTTTAGCCTGACAATGTCTTAGATCAACCTAACAGAGACAGTTATAAAAATGTGAGTGGGGCTTTTTGCACTTTGGCCCTTAGCCAGAGACCTTATTTTTGGTGCCTACACTGGCTTCTCTGGGAGTTCATTTTTTGAGAAATGTCCTCAAATGCTCTGAATTGCCTTGGCTAGCTCTGGGAGCAGAAATCATGCAAACAGTATGTCCTTAGGGTAACAGCAGGAAATCTTGTCACATGGCAGCATGAGGCCAAGGTTCTGTACAAGTGCTATGTACATGGAAATCTTTAGTATCTATCACTCTGGGTTTCCAAGCTACCGGCTCAACTATAAAGGCAACAGGGTGTGAATTAGAAAAGGTTACAGCTTTATTAAGTGAAACTCGGAAGGTCCCCAAGACCACAAGGATGTAAAGGCGGCTGAAATCCCATCTCTTTTCAAACTTTACAGTAACTTAATTTGACCTGGGGGACTAACTCCCGCCACTGAAAAAACAGTATTTTGCTAAGTTTTCTGACCTTAGTGATGTTCATGTAATCTCTGAGTCCTTTGGTCATGCACCAGTATCTCCACACATTGAGAGCATAGAGGGTGGCCCTGGTGGTGTTTGGGCTCACAGCACTGATACACAGGTTCTTGAGGGCATCATCAAAATTAAAGGTGGGAAACTTGTTGAGCTTAGTTGAATATGCTAGAAAACAAATACAGAAAGAGGATAAAAATAGCTTGTCCTAGTGACATGCTGCCACCATTTCTGGCGAAGAGCAACTTAGTGTTTTTCACAAAATGTCAGGAATTTAAGAACAATGAAACACAGCACTTCCCTGATGGTTTCCCACGAGTTTGTGCACTGAAAACTCAGATGTGGCAGGAGGCGCACCAACATGAAGTCACCCCACGCTTGCTGCAAAGCTAAAAATGTACTGCTACACAGAGCCAGTAATAGAGAAGGATTGACACAGCATCTTCTACCTTGCTGCAGAAACAGTGGGAGGATGACAAAGGCAAAGGTTTTCCCTTTGTTAGCTGACTGAGGAGCAGGGGAAAAACTTGCCCTATTCCTATACAGCCTGACTCTGTGCTGCTGGTGTGTCACACCACCTCAGGTTTCTGTGCAAGCCGGACAGGCAATGCTAACCGAGTAGGATATTCCAATAGTTTCTACTCCCTGTTAGGCATACCAGAATCAAGCCCTATTGCTTCAGTGGACCAAAGGCAAGTGCATCTTGATGAATACCATGAGTTAAGTAAAGACACGCACAGTGCACTTCCTAAAAGGAGAGCCTCAGCCGCACAGGCAGGAACTGAAAGCAGAGGATTGATGGAGAACCTTTTTATAGATGTTCAGACACTTAATATCCTTTATGAAAGAGTAATGCATTTTTATGATACCACTATAATTTTATTATATCCACTATAAGTCTACTTTTTACAGGGCTCAAGCTAATGGATTTTGCAGCCCGACGTGCGTTAGCTGTGAAAGGTTGCTCTGAACATCCATGCACTGAGCTAGTGATCCCCATGACGGCCATCTCAGCATGGCAGGAAAAGGTAAGAGGTGGTAGACTCAAGAGGAGGGAGATGCAGGACTTCTCCTTCTAACCTTTAAGTCTGCAGCCACAGCAGACCATTACCGCAGCCCCAGAGGTGTAACTGCACACTAGAAAGAGATGATTTTAAAATGACATTTCTATTGTTGCAGCTATATTGTTGTTAATATAGTATATAAAAGGTAAATGAACTGCATAAACCCAGCTGAAGGACCCACTGCAAGCAAAACAAGGTGGGAAGCTGAATAGATGCACAATGGACAGGCTAACAATGGAAGCATCTTGTCTGATCCTCTGAGCTCTGGACACTTCTTTAACAGGAGTCCTCAGCCTGTGGTCTGCAAAACCTGGCAGTCCAGGGTCTCTCCTCCTGAAGATGCCAAGAAAGATTGCTGGAAAAAAGCATGCTACATCTGAAAAATGCATATTGCCATGAAAGCCCGCCCCGGGGCAGAGGTCTCACAAAGTGAGGGGGCCTTCTCTTCCTTCTGTATGCTGCAACTAGTCAGTGGACAAAAACAGGTTCTTTCCACCTGAAAGGTAGGCTGCAAGTATTTTTCCTAAACTGAACTGCATTTACAAAGTCTGCTCATGGCAAATGATGCTCTGTCCATGCTGATGAGCACTGCCTGTGGTGCCTGGCAGCCACCTTGCTCTCCTGCTAGCCCAGGGATACTGCTGCAGAACAGGGGTGTTGTGACAAATCCAGGTGGCATGAACTGGGGTGGAAGTTCCTCTGCTCAGTGGCTTCACAAGCTCTGCACCGTGAGTTATTAGGCGGATGACTCTGCTAAAGAAAGGCCCAGATGCTCACAGAAATGACGAGCTGCTCTGTCTCCAGCAGTCTCCTTGACAAGGGTTTGCCCTCTTGTGCCCTCGGACTTTGCTACAACCCTCTCGCAATGACTGTTCAGGCACTGTTTGCCCTCTACCAATAAGCAAATCTTAGGTCAGCCTCCATAAAGCCTTGCACCTCCCAGGATGTTTGTTTGCCCAGACCATGGATTGGTAACATTCATCCCCATACCACATTTCCCCACAAAGCTGCTCACTACCCTGCTTCTGAAATTGCCACCGGCTCACATTGCTGGCCAAGAACTACTTCTGAGAGCACCAAGAGCACATTGGGAAAGAAGCCCGCTAAAAGCAAGAGCCTAACCATACAATGCCAGTTGCACTGGAAGATATCACAGCACCAACTTCACTGAAGTTCTCATACTGCATTAATCCCACAGGAATTAATTCATTTGTGACAGGCCTTGGTTTGAAAATTATGGTGGCCATTTCCTGAATCACATATCACTTGGGCAATTTATTGAACCACAACAGAAGGCACAGATTTAGATTGCTTCTGGCTTCCCAAGGCGGGGTTTATCAAGTGCTAGGAAATTAAGTCATAGTTCCTGGTTTCTCCAAATTCCAGATTTTCAAAATCGTGGCGTCTAGTTTGAGCTGAGCTCTGATACTTGGCAGTGCTAACAGTAACGGCTTGTTGTTAGTGCTACTTCAGTCCTGGGACAGTGGGTCAAGTGCTGCACCAGAACAGGATACACAGACGGCCGTTCAGTGATGTTTTGTACCTTATGCACGGCAATGCCCATTAAAGTCAATATCACTTTTCCCCACTAGATGCCTTGTCGTCATAAACTCAGAAACGACAAAAATTCACCTGAGTTGCTCTAAGGCTTGAAAGCTTAGCCAGATCAGAAAGTGATGGCTACTGTGAGCAGCGTGCAGCTCTAATACTTGCAGCAAAGGAGTCTTAGCATAGCAAAATAAAAATGAAATAAAATGATGGCATTGTGATGGCAGGCATGTATCAGCTACCATCTGTAACAAAATTACCCAGTTTTCCACTCCTAGAGGAAATACATCATCCTTGCTTTTTGTTTTGTTTTTTTTTTTTTTTTTAAGTCAGCATAATGAATATTTGCTTTCGTTCATCTGGGAGAAAACAGTTTATCCCTTTCATTCTCAGGCAGTATGGAGGAGTCCTGGAAAAGGCTGGGATCTTGGTTCAAAAGTGCACCACTGCACAGGCTCTGTTTAAAGATAAGGGTTTTCCCATCCTGCCTTCATCACTGGCTTCAGTGGCTGCATACCAAACCACAAAGCTCTTCATCCAACATTGCCTGTCAGCAGCCGGATGATGCTCTGAGGGTTTTAAATGATCTCTGAACACCTCGTAGGGTACTTGATAGAGGTGTTGGGAGCTGCCAGGAGACGCTAAGAGAACCCACGCCCTTACTGAGCGCAGACAGGAGTTCTCACTGGGGCCTGTCAGGCAGAATTTGGGAAAAGATTAAGTGGCCAGGAACACTGAACCCATTCCCAGAAGGGCCTTGCAAACACTGGTGCTCTGAGTTATAATCACATCAGCACTTGCAGGTTCTGCATCACGTCCCGTGAGCCTGCATTTTTATCTGTGTAACTCACAGGCTGCCGGTGAAAGCAAGCAAGTCCTGACTCAGTGCCACTGCAGGTACGGCATGAGTAACTAACACATGCAGAGATCTTGCACCAAAATCTCAGAGCCCTGTTCCCTCACCCCTGACAAACCTTTTACCTCCTTCTTTCTGGAGGTTACCTGAGGGCTTATTTTCAAACAACGCTTTGGGGGATGTGGGCTAGGGACATGAATATGCAGCACTTGAACACCTCAGCAATGATGGTTCTTTTGAAAAAGTCATAGTTGTGTTGGGTTCACCTGATGCCACACTCCCAGTAGAAACCCTGCAAAATCACACAGAATGGCCCTCTGCGCAGGCACAAACCCTCTTGCCAAACTTCTGTCACTGAGATGATGTATCACACAGGAAAAAACAGTTATCTTTGTCATTGCTTGCCAAAACATGCACACACCCTGCATCTGTGCAGACAACTGTGCTATTATCTGATGGTTTGTAGGTGCTCCATGCCAGACCTTTTAAGTTGAAATGCACATGGCAAACGTCTAGACATCTAATGCTCTGCTCCATGCTGAGGCCAGGAGTTACACTCTCTGTGCGTTTACTAAGGAAAGAAGAGCAGGGCCACCAGACAAGCTAATAAAATGCTGTCAAAACCGGTGTGGTCTCTGATCTGATTTCTCTTTACATCCTTGCATTATTCCCCTAAAGCAAAGGCACTTCCTCACACATTGCATGTTGCTGTTCACACTGAAAATCAGCAGTCACTGCCTCAGTGGCACTACATCAGAAAAGCAGGGGGACTGTATTCATCTATTTCCTATCTATCTATCTATCTATCTATCTATCTATCCATCTATCTACCCTAAATAAATCCCCCATCTATCTACCCTAAGAAAATAAAGACCTTTGCCATACCTGGATGTTCCTAAAATCCACTGTTCTTTAACTGGCCTTTACTCATTTTTGTGCTAGTGTGTACTGCGAAGATGCCGACGCTTATCACAGGCTCCTGGCGGGTACCACCATTGCCCAGAAAGAGTGGGGATTTTATACGCTGTTTAGAGGCCGCCTGGCTCTCTCAGGGTGAGCAGGGAGACACTCCTGTGCTCCCTCCTGGCTTGCAGGCACCAGGCGTCTGATAAGCACCGACATGGCCTCTGTGATTTCTGGTCTGCTGAGCCATTTGATGACCACATTTTACAACCATGTTACCAGTCCCTCTTCCAGAAGTGGCTCCAGACCCGGGAGGCTGAAGGACACAGATGATCTGGAGAGGTGGTCCCCATAGCAGATGGCATTGCAGTGGATACAGCTTGGCTGTCCAGTTTTGTAGGATGGGCAACGCTTGTCTGCTCAACAGTTTCCGCAGGCAACCCTCTGCATCTGGCCACCCTGAGCCTCCAAGAAGGTTTCTGAGTGTCCCTCGCCAAGGACCAGACACACAGAAATCTCCTTCCAAATGCAGATGAATGGCATCATCTTGTGTTACGGGGTTAAGGGCTCCATGGCTAGCAGCCTTCGTTCTCCTCAACACTTAAATGTTCTGCCTGCCTGTCCCTGCATATATACTCAAAGCAAGTTTTTCTCCAGTCCTGCTCTATTCGCCATTTTGCATGGAGACAAGAGGAACTAAAAATATACTTGCCAGTACCTGAGGAGCTTTGAGGTCCTCACTGCCACACACTGGATTTTGTTTTCAAGCTTGTCTGGGTATTGCTTCCTCATAGTTTTCAGAGGAGAAGCAATAAGCATATCTCGTGCTGCCAGTCCTGCATGTGCATTCTCTCTCCCAGGAACCTGTAGGAATTTGGCCCTTAAACAAAGTGTCCATGTACAAATAGCTGTATCTTCTTATACATAGCTGTCTGTTTTGTTTTGTTTTGTTTCTAATTATTCTCTTTGAGAGCTAATCAGTGGTATCAACAGTGAAGGTTGTAACATAGTAAGACATCAGGCTACTCTGAAAAGAAATGTTGCAGCTCCTTCCAGGGATAGCTGCCAATTTCCATTTGTCTTTGGTGTACACAGAGAGTTACAGACCCCATTTTGCCATCTCCAAAGCCTATCTGAAGAGGCAACATGCCATAATGTCCCAGAGGAACTTCCACATCAGTTGCAGTCATGATACTCTTCAGCAATGTCTCGAGCACGATGCTCAGGAGACTTCTTCACATTTGTCAGATCATCCTGGGGAAGGACTCCAGACTGCCCGAGCCAAATTCCTTGGCGCTGTTTGCCGAGCTACCCGGAGGGCCTGAACCCTGCCAGACTGCACACAAGCTGTGCACCCTGCTGCTGGCTATCCTTGGGTATGGGAGGAGGAGGAGAGGGCACACAGCCATCCCCCAGCTGTGGAAGCACTGTGGCTATTTAAGTGGTAAGGTGGGTTAAATCAGCGTACAAAGGGAAAAGTGAAAGCAACTGAGTTACCAGAACTTTACCAATCTGCTTAGATGAACCTGCATTTACCACTTTAACCACTAACCACCACCTGCATACTCATTTTTAGACCAAAGCCTCTGTGAAGACAGTTTACTTAAAGCTATAGAGTTTAATCCAACAGGTTTACTGTCCATTTGCAACAGACCCTGAAGGCATGTAGTAGCCCCTGGCCATCACCTGTCCATACCTCACTTCTCTGCCTCTTCATCCTCTGCTCTTTCCAGTTGTCACTGGGTTGGACCTTTGACATGATGCCCTTTACGTGCTGCTTTGCTGAGAAACAACACACAGACCCACTGCTAGTAGCAAGCAGCAAGGAGCGGATTTGCTTAGCAGAACCTGCCAGGTGATGAAATGCAGTCCCAGAAACACCCGGTGAAAATACCCTTCCTCTCCCTCACCCACGCAGCTCTTTCTGTCCTGCAGTGATGTCCTACCACCAACACACACGCACTGCTGTCGCCTAGGTGGCATTCTCTGGGGGATCTGGCTTCTTCCTTTTTCTCACGTTCCTTTGGCAGAACCTAAGACACTTGGACGCTCTCCAAAACAGTTGTCATCTCATGAATAGCACTTCGGTGGAATTTTGTTGGAGCTCTCAAGTGATTTTTCCACCTGGGATGTTTCTCTTTCACAATATAAGGGTGTTATTAGCTCATTTTCTGGTCCTTCAATGTTAAATCCTCTTGAACAGAGATAATTCAGACCTGACAAGCAACTGTCTTCAAAGATTCATTTTGGATGCATTGGATGCACATTTAATTTTATTCTACATGAACATGAAAAGAAAACTGTATGGAGAGCAGACCTTACAACTGAAAGTCTAAGTGCAAATTAATAATTTCAAGCCAAACTGTGCCTTGGAATTGACAGGGAAATGCCTTTAATCCCAAAAAGGATTAGGAGCTAGGCTCTCCGTCCTACTGAAGTGAGATTAAGACAAGCACATGGTTCAAGTCAAGCTTGCTTGTAAGGGCATTCCAAAAAACTTAAGCAATTGTTTAAAACTTCTCCTGAAACACAACCTCAGAAGTTAAAGAGGGTATGACAGCCACTATGTCTTGGTGAGCCTATTTGCACTCTGCTAATCGAAATGCATCACAGGTCCATGGGAACTTCCCAGCTATGCTGATACTCACACTTGAAAAGCATGAGAGCTGTGCTTTTATTAGACAACGTGCTTCAAAATGCCAAGTAAATTGTTTTCACTTGATAAAAGAAAGCAGGCAACTTTGCAGAAAACAGTTTATTAAATACATGAGACTTGGCTGCTACACCTAATTACAGACAAAATACTGTGAATAAAGCATGCACTTATCGCAGACTCAATCAATGACTATCATCTTGATTATTTTTAAATGGTTTTTAATTCTGTAAGTTTAAGGCTGTACCAACACAAATCCTAAAAAATGAAAATAAAAAGTCACTACAATAGTAGCAAACATTGTACGGACAGTGAAATCAATCTCTAACGCAGCAGAACCAGCCTTCTTAAAGTTTATCATAAGGGAATAAAAATGGAGCTGAAGTGCCATAAATATCAGAATATGTCTGGAATTTGCAGATCAGTAAAAGTGAATGCCATACTCCAATTAGCACACAACTGAACCCATTCTTTTCAAAAGCCTAATTATCTGACAACTGAGCAAGGGATGAAACTCAGACACCATTAAAAAAAAAATCTTTTGATTCTACTTCCTTCTTATTGAGGGCACTTTTGTACTCAAACACTAGAAGAGCATTTTTTCAAGGAGACATCTGACTGAAGTGTGGCAGACAGTAGTACAACACACGTTTACTCCATCCCAAGTACAGAAGAGTGGAGTGCCTTGCAGTAGGGAAAAAATTAAAAAGCCACAACAAAAAAGGTGTTCTCACCTGGCACAAGTGACAGACAAGTTTGTTAACCATCTTGGCCTCCACCTGTGAAGGACCTTATTCTGTGTGAAGTTTGCTTCTTAAAAATATGCTGCAGAAATAACAAAATAACATCCACATGGGTCAAAACTTATCCAGCAGACACGTAAAAAGACTACCAGCCCTGGAAATCCAGCTGAGGATCCGGGGCTCAAAGTAGGTTATGAAATTTTTCCTCATTTACAGCAGCAACGCTTTTTGCTCATTTTCCTCAGGTCCCTGCCCAACTAAGAAAGAAGGTAATTTGGGGACAATGGGGTTGAACTGGTAGCTCTGAAAATTGACTGTAGTTGGCAATTTTGCTCACATTTTCAGAAAATGATCCAGTAACCTCTCCCTTCCTCTCAGATATCCTAGATTTGCAGAGCTTAATGCATTAAAATGCATAAAAATATTACTTCTCCCTAATAAAACATTGTGTGTATAATCTCCCAAATGCAGGGCAAGAGATGTGTGTAAGAAGGTGCCCTGTATACAGAAAACTGTATTTTGGATCAAAGATATGTAAGCACTGTTCATGCTAAGATTTCTGCCTTAAATAGCTGATTACAGCTGGGGCTTACCAAGGGGTCTTAAAAAAGCTAAGTTCTGAAATTCCACTGGGGTTTGGATGGATAATTTTCTCCTGGCTCCTTTTAGCACCATGGCCTAAAATGCTACAGTTGGTTTTGAGCACCTTTTTTGTTTTTTTGGGGATCTTTTTTTTTTTTTTGGGGGGGTGTGGATCTTTTTTTTTTTTTTTTGGGGGGGGGGGGGGGAGGGGGGAGCAAGCTTGTCCTGCAATATAATATGCTTCAGACAAAAGGCAATTACCAGAGCAATTACAGGACTGACAAGATGTACACTGAAAGCATCACAATGATTGGAAGGTGGTATCTAAACCAGCACACCATTACTATCAGCCAGTTTGCATCTTGAAACCACTGAGCCATGCTGAAAAGCAAACAAATACTGCTAAAAGACTCTCGACATGCCACAGGCAGCAGGCTAAATCCTAATGCCAGGTCTGCACCTCTACGACCGTAACTGTATTTCCAGTGTGCAAAGTGCTAAATAAAGGATATTCATCGCTTTCCTGATTCAAAGCTAAGCTGAGGAAAATGCAGGTAAATCTAGCTTCACAATGGAATAGAAGATGGAGAAAAAGCAGCTACTGTGCTGCAAGGATCTGATGCCTTTTTTTTGCAAGTTGGGCCAACACACAGAAGAAGCCAGGAAGACCTATTGGTAAGACAATTAGCGCAATCGGTGGGACTATGGAGATTCAGATGTAGCTATAAGTAGAAGAAATGAAGGGAATAAGACCGTGTATCACTGCCTTGCATATTCAATATTAGTACCACACAGACAGGAGTTCTGCAGAGTCAAAACTCTCTGCTCATACCAGTAGAAGCATGAATTCATGTGCAAATGGCTTCCAGACAAGCAAAGGAACGGAGAGACTCTTTGCAATGGTCTCAGCTGGCTTCTGATCTGGCAGAGGGAGCCTGAAGAACCTACCAGTTGTTAAAGGACAATAAAAGGACCTGACATTTCTGAAGAGAGCCCTATTCCCTCCAAGAGATGGTAACTGAGGTGCTGCAAAAGGCTTCTAAGCATCCTTATCACTCGGGGAAGGTTTAGATCTTCAGTCGGGGTTTTCAAATTCATCAGTTTGTGGGGGACTGGCTTGCAACTTACTACATGGGACAATTTTCAGTGTGTTCTGGGCTGCATCCTTTAATATTGCCTTTTGTAAATATCCTGGGTATCAGAAAGAGGAGCAGCTACATCGAATTTTTTTTCATAGACTTCTTTTTTTTGGAAGAATTTTACATCACAAGGGCTATAAATTGTCTTGCTGGGGAACAGAGATGGCTAGTAACTATAGTTATAGACTAGTAACTATAAGGATGAATTCAATGCATTCTTATTTTCCCAATCACACAGGTTTCTCTGGCAAGTTGATTTGAAAAGTTTTTTTCAAGACATGTAACAGACTTTCATCTCTCAGCAGAGATGGAAAAACAATGACTAGTCTTTTCTTTTTTCCATACAAACCACTATTTTAAAGACTAACCTAGGCACAGTTGACCATGCCTGGTGGCAACAAAATACGCTAGACAGATGAGCATCCCACATTTTGCTCCTGCCTCTTTCTGTTGTATGATTACAGCATGGTACGACTTCAGCCTGTCGAAATCTTATCAAAATCAAAATGAATGCATATGCGTGTGTGTGTTTGCTATACCGCCAGATTCTAAGCAGAGGGTGGAAAAGGAACTGAAAATGCAATGTCAGAATTTTGATAAACAGGGGGTTGTCTGCCATGAAAGCAGTTGGAAAGAACAAGACCAAAAATGTTGGGCTTGAATTTCATCCAAGTCTCATTTGGCAGCAATGTATGGCTTCAGCAGAGGCAGAACAGGGACTGGAATCCACCACTTGACCAGGCTGACACTTGTTTACAAGAGCAGGCTCACAACTGTTACGAGAGCTAACAGTTTCTTATGGTAATCAGAGCATTGCTTTCATTACAAGGCATTTCAGCACGCTCTGCGACGACTTGAACAGGCTTGGCTAATCACTGGATCCATTACCAACAAGAACATTTGGGTACGATGCTTTCCTTTATACCCCTCTCATTCACAGTTGGCAGACTGCTGCTGCAGGAGGTGTAGCTGGGCAAGACAGCTTCTTTTTAGCTCTATTAAAGGTTTTTCTTTTCCAAAATGAAAAATAATGAGAAGACACTTTAAACAAAGATGAAGAGTTCAAGATTAGCCCCCCCCCCTTTTTTTTTTTAAGCTTCAAGCTGGTAAGTGATCAGCTGTGTGGAACAAGATACTAGAAATTTGGCACCTCCTGTCTACCACAACATATTGATTCCTTCTGCAGAAGGCACTAAATACTGGCTTAAAACAGGAAATGAGCAGCAGAATGCAAAGTTTAACCATGACACACAAAAAAACCTGCGAACTGGCACAGCTTTGTAGTACAGTTTTCAGTTACCTACAACAGTGGTGACTATAGCAGCAATGGTTAGCATTTTTACAAGTACCACATAAACGTACAAATGTCGGAACATCTAGAAAACATGCAAAATTTCAACAACAACATCACTGAATCACACAATGCATAGAAATATTATTTGGCAAGACAGTGAATCTTTTTCTTATAAAACAAAAGAATTAACAAAATCTACTTTTGTACAAACTGTTCTTAAAAAAGTTGAGTTGTCGTTAAAGTCAGTGAGTGGAAGTTAGCCTCATAGAGAGGTTTAACTGAGAATGAATTGGTCACTTAGGAGGATTCACATTGTTAGGTGGAAATTTGGCTATCTTTAAGCGAAATATGTTTTTCGGCTGCTGGTTTGGGAGAAACAGTGCTAATCTTGTCAATTTACAAAATGGGAGAAAACACATTCACATTAAAAGATTAGAAAGATTAAACATTGCATGCAGGGAAAGATAAAAGCCTTACTTTAGCTGTTTCTCACTAGCACTGCTCACCATGAGACCAAGGGTTGTCATGGCAAAAACGCTTTTCAAAGGCAGAGGTAAAGCCAGCAGATAATTAAAACAAACAGAAAAGATTTTCTAATTCCAGTGTAAAACAAAGTAGGAGATTAAAGGATAAGGATTATGCTTGCCTTCTTTAGGAAAAAAGACAAAACCTTCCATTGTGTTTGCCAGGCTTTCTCACTGCCTTTCCACTATCTTCAGCACAGTTAGGTACTCTGCCATTTCTTTTTCTTCCAATCTTGAATAATTTGGTCTACACTGACAGGTCTCACATAGATGGGTCACATGGACAAAACCAAACACTGACAACGCAACTATGGCCAAGATGATGTCCTTTCCTGCACACTGTAGACCCATTTGTTCCCGTGGGGCTAGTCATGCGCTGACAGCTACGTGCAGTTAACAGCCCGAACTGGTGGAAGCAGGTAGCACAGGCATGGATGTCTCACAGCCCTCTGAAGAACTGGCACCAAATCCTCTCCAGCAGCAGCACCACCCGGTTTGCAGGCACTGCCATAAATGGGAGCAAAATCAGGCTCTCGCCATTTCTTCCCCTGACAGCTTCCAGACTCCATTAGGATGTTGCATACCACATTTTGTCTGCACATCCCAGAACACTCTGGGTATTTCTGCACCTGCATTTCCTATCCACGCACCCAGCCTTGGGCAGAGGAACCCCGTCTTGCAAGCCGCTCTCAAAGAATGCTCCCGCAGAAGGCAAAGCTTTCAAGATCTGAACCATAAGCACCATGCAGAAAACAAAGGCCTCCACCAAGGGATTTGCCCTGCAGTCATCGTTCGGTGCACCTTCAGCCTCAGAGTCACTAGGAGAAGATTTGTCTTCCTACACAAAAGTTATAAAAAACAGTTTGAAGCCAGTTACTATTGCCTTGCCTTCATCTGTTGCTGACGATACAGAGGCTGAAGTGTGTCTCCTGCATTGGCTTGTCTTCAGGCTGGAAATTTGACATATAGTAAGTGTATTAAATGTTTGATAGTAGAAGAGAAAGAGGAATTCTGGCAGGACTAATGTGGGGCAGACCAGGGACTACTTAAGGCTACACATGATTTAGGCGAGCTGAGAGCACACTATAATGGTAAGGAGGACAGTCTTGGCAAGATCACAGCCTTCAGAAAGCAGATCAAATTCTAGGCATGAGGAATGTTAGAGTTGTCTTTGTTCACAAAAATAACAGCTGAAGTAGCAAAGATAATATGTGTAAAATCAAGAGTTTAGTTTTCTAGTTTAAGAATAATACAATACTTTTGTCCCAAACACTTTGCATTTCCTTGATTCTTTTCCCCTCACTTGGCTGTTTCCTTATTTTCTTGACACTTACGGACTATATAAAACAGCAGTAACCAAAAAATGCAAAGGTGGATTCCTGAAGCATTGTGAAAGAGCTCAACACCTCTTCTCATTCCCACTGAAACTCTATCCCACTGAATTTCAATGATAGCACCTACCTCACCAGTCTCTTAAACACTGTGAAAAAAAACTCTATTAATTACAAAAGATCAAATTGAAATCTGAAAAGGTACTGACTGCTATGTAATGAATGCTGAGCACAAGAATAAAAGATTAGGCAAGAACATCCTAATCCCTTTGAAACAGTAAATCCATTTCCAATGCACAGACAACTCACTTAATAGCATTTGTATAACAAAACAAACAGATTTTTGTCTGCATTACCAAGTAACATTAACCAATTCAGTGAGAAAACAGGAAATAAATTCCTTGCTTGAGACAGATACTCTGGAGACTATGTAAAGCCCATCAGTTTGTAAGGAGCAAATTTTGTGCCAAAATAATTTTTTCACCCATCAGATTAGGAATTAAAGCTTTTGACATCACCACTGCTTTGAACATGTTCCAGTGAATGGCTAGCATCAAGCTTTTCAACAGGCTCAGAACTTGCTGTAGGCTGTAGGGTTTTCTAGCTTTTAGCATTTCACTGCTGTAAATGCTTTCGGGAAGGGCCGAGGTGCTGGAGGACAACTTCAGCTGAGCTTCGCGGGACCTCAGCCAGAGACAGCACACTGAGGAAGAGGAGGAACGGGCAGGCAGCTGGTTTGCATGGGTGGAGCTGGTAGCAGTGCAACCCCTCAACTTGCCGGGGCTCAGAGAAAGATGACATCTCTGCAGAAGGGCCACTCGTCACTGGCTCAAGTTATGCTGCTGCGGAAGAGGTGGAGCTGTGATGTTCCTTGTGGCCCTTAGCTTCCTTGAAGAGATAAGGCGCAGCCTCATGTGTCCGTCACATGCTGTCCATGGGGAAAGAACCATCATTTAGTTGTGCTTAGGGCTTTTCCCCTTGGCTTGCAGATGCCTGGCTGATAGGGGTGTCCTTGACAAGCCACGCCCCGGCTCTCGGGTTCTGGAGAGCAGTGCAGTGACACCCGTGCTGGCTCTGCCCAGAGCAACAGATGTGCCAGGAGACCGCAGCTGATGCGGTACTGTCCCCAACCGCTCAGCATATGGGGACCATCACCAGAAAGCGTAGTTCAAGATTTTGGCTAGGAATATAGGCATACTTCATACTGGACTGCCTCTTTCCACACTCCTCTTCAGCACTGAGTGCAGATTCAGCACACATATGAAAGCGTGGAAAGAAAGGAAAATGCATCCTCTCTCTTAAGAACAAGGACAGCAAAGCAGCCATCTCTTCACACGGACATATAGCAAAGAACCCTTGTTACGAAGTGTGGACCCACTTCCTGCCACATTTCATACTGAACAGCTGAGTCTTTCTCCACTTTAATCCAGAGGCATGAATTGGCTCATTTCAGGCAAATCAAGTGACATTTCTGTGTCCTATAATCTCTCCTCCTTCCCACACATTTGCACTGCCTCTGGGAGTTCAGAGAGGCAGGTGGACCCCAATGCCCTGCTGCCTGCACCACATGAGATGAGCTGATTTCCATGACGGAGTGAGCCCAAAAGTTACATACTGTTGAGGACCAGACATCTCAGTCCTATTTTAAGGATGTCAGTGGAAGGCCAAACAGTGCACAGATGTAGGCCTGGTCCTTTACAAAGGAGTGAATTTCATCTCATTTCATTATCTGAAGCTCTCTCAAAAAAGCAGAAGAGAAGAGAGAGGGAGAATGCTTCCAGCATGAGAGATGCAAGCTTCCAGAGTGCTTGCATGCAGTATCCCACAAACCCCGCGTACCCGACGCGAGGTGGTCTGCCCTGAGTGTGATATCCCCAAAGCACAAGGTCACTTGATAGGCAGGGAGGGAGCTCTTAAGCCAAGAGCCACCCTACACAAAGCAGTCCCCTTGCTCCACAGTACAGACACGAGAAGGGAATATTAGAGGATCAGGGATGGAGAGAGGAGCAGGGATGTCAGGAATGGGGAAGACCAGTCAGTCAATCACAGTCACTTGCAGCTTATTGTCAGGAGGAACACACAGCCCATGCACCACATGTGCTAGTCAGGTCAGTCAATGCACTTATGGGATGTACTCAGACACGGTGACAAGAAAGGGTAAATACGAGCTGGACAGGGAGGAAATCTAGTGCAAGAGGAATCTCAGTTTCCTGTAAGGCTGTTTCAGTCCTTAGGGCAGCCCAGGCTCTAGAGTGACACAACACCTGCTCCTCCTGATCCCCATCTTCCCATGTCACACGGCTTGCGCAAACAGCAGAACAAGATCTGGTCACAAACATCTGAGACAAGCACGCACAGCAGTAAAACATGTCACTTGCATCTCATTCTCTACACAGCTTTCTAACAGAGCCGCTACACTGTAGACTGAATACCGGCACACAGCAGCTTCTAAAAACAAAACCACAGAATAGCTTGAAAGCGTTGATATTCTTCACAGAGGAGAGTGTGCAACAGGGATGCTGTTTCCATTGCTAGATTGTCCTGTATGTCAATAGCCTAGATGCTGCTATCATAGAATTATTGCACTATGTAAATGAACAAGGTATGTGCTGTTATTTTAGATATCCCTTGTAATTTAGTCTACAACGTAGTTCACAACAGTACTTCATTCTCCTGCACTTAAAAATACATTTTGTTGCATAAATACATATTTGAAAATTAAAAAGGCAGTTTGCAACACCCAGATATCAAAGACTTCAGTTCCAACTGCCTGCATGAATACACATACATTGTGCAAACCCACAATATCATAAATACATGCATGAGTGACTAATAACACAGAGCTTAAGCCATCGAAGTGCCCACAGCTCTGCCCAGCTAAATGTGCAATCACAGGAACAGATCCAAGTGCATATATTGTGCACAGCTGCATCCAGATCAGTCCAGTGACTTCCATGTATAATCCCCATGTCTGACTCTTGGTTTGGTGTCATGAGAAGGCCACGTGGAAAAAGCCTGCGCTAACATTGGTGCGGACTCCTTTGTGCTGTGTGCACAGTCTGCCTCTCTCTTACGTTCAAGGCCAAATTTTGCTCTTGGTAGCACTGATCAAATCTCCCAAAAGCTGATAGATGGTTCTGAAGGCAACCAATATGTCAGCAAATTACTCTGAAAGGTCTCAATCTGCATTACCCTTTTGATGGGTTCCCAAGGCTGCAGTAGCTAAGCCAGCTAATGACTCTGTGGTACTAATAGGGTAACACCTTCCTCTGCCTCCCCCACTGGCTCTGCACCTCAATCTGTGAGCAGAAAATTACCTGGCTTCCCCCTTTTTCTGCTGCATTTTCAGCTAGTGAGTTAAAATGACTCACGGAAGAGGTCTAACACCAGATCAAAGAAAGGTGAGTGGCAGGGAAAAAGGAAGGGAAAAGGGAGAAAAGCAAGCCCCATTTGTGAGCCAGCCACCCCCATCTTATGAAAATCACAGCCTTATTGTGGGGCAAAAGCTCGGCTTTGACATCAGAGCACAGCGTAGTCAGGAGCACAGCCAGCCGCCTGCAGCACCTCACTGTAAGCCACCCCACCAACCACTGCTTACAGGCTGCAACAGACAGGAGCAGAGTGCTGTTTTTGCCAGATGCCCTTTTGATTTCATGGTGAAAGGTACTCGGTATCAAAACCCATGGCAGGAGACTCCAATCATTTGCTTAGGCAGAGAGAAAGGCTTGTAAGAGTTGGCAGCACTAGCCTCTGCCCACACTGCTGTGCCTTTAGCACCAGGGAAGCTGCACAGCACCACGGTGAGCTTGCAGCTTGCTGGTGGAGCAGGCTGGACACCCTCAGCCGGAGTACTGGGAGGCAGTTATAAGCAACTGAGTTGTCACCTGTTGGCTGAGCCACAGTGACTGGGACATCTACTCTCCCACCAGCGTGAGACAAAAACACGAGAGTGGTTTAAACCAGAAGTCTCCCTCCCAATGGGTTAACAACCCTCCCACGGCCTTAATACAAATGGTAATTCATTAACCTGTGGTCACTTAGTTCCTCTAACTGTCCACAAATGAAGACTGGATAATATGTTGTGCTAAATGCCCTTCAAAGCCAATATATTTATTTTTGGAGTATGATACTTCTTGGGTATCATATTCTGGCCGTATGTGTTTAACTGCTTTAACAAGTAGTCTATTTGGGGCTGCCCTGTCAGAATTTGCCAGGCAATCTGCCATCAGAACCAACTGGAAGCTGGAGTTACTAGAGATGTTGCAAGACAGAACAAACCCGCCCCTTTTATACTGAGGCTGTCACAATAAGGACACATATTCCACAGCTTGTTCCCCAAGCAGACAAGCAAAAGTTGCTGCTGTGCCCTGCCAAGGGCATCAGAGACACTGCCTCACCCAGTGTATGGGCTGGATATTCGCACAAACCATCCTAATGCTGTGCTAAACGACAGCTCGGGCAGTACGTGGAGTCAAGAAGTCATGGGAAATTCTTTTTATGACCTGCCAGCTCAAAACCCAAAAGTGCCCATCTTCTTTCTTCTGGGTCACTCTGAGCACTTTTGGCTCCTGCCACTGGAGCCAAGGTCTGTGTTGGGGCTGAATTACAGCACTGAGGCAAAGCAGCACGTCAAAGACCTGCTTATAGAACGGCACATCTGCAAACAGCAATCTGCCTCCTCAGAGACAAGAATAATTGTGGAACTACCACACGAAATCGCCCCCACAAAAAAAGCCCACTCTCAAGCAACAGCCTAAGGCATACCCACAGAAGGTGTGAACTACTGCCAAGCTCTGAGCCCCATAACAGTGTGAGAAGCAATTTGGTTAAAAGGTCTGGTTTCCTGCCTTGTGGGGCTTGAGGAGAGACCCAGGAGAGACACACCATAGGACAGTTTCTTTCCCCTACAAGCTCAAGACAGCTCTTCCCAACAAAGTGGGGGTGGCTGGCCAGCGGAGGAGAGGTGGGAAGCAGAGAACTGCTGCCCCACTGAAGTCAGCTGATGCCCAGCCTTGTGTTGTAGCACAGGAAAGGCAAGGTGGGGAAGTGGGTCAGACCCTGCAATAGTTGCCACTGGGAAGGGCTGACATGCGTGCCAATGGAGGAGAAAGAGAAAACGAAGACTTTCCTAGAGGCTGGCTCCATGGCTGAGCTCTCAGCTGGCACTCCTAGGGAGCTCCTTGGCATGAGACTCCCCCACACCCTAGCGAATATTAGGAGTAGCTGTGTGAGTCTTCAGTGGGAAACAGCAAAGAAATCCCTCAGAGAGCAGCACCGGCCTTGCAAAACTATTTTTAACTGTACCACAGTAAAAGCTCTGCTATGAAAAGGCAAGGCTAAGCTGGGCAGCCATCTTCCCAAGACTTTTTGCGCTTCCCTCTCTTTCACCTACAAGTCAGATTTGCCATGGCACTGAACGTCACAGACACAGCTTGCACTTACTTCAGGTGTGTCATGATTTGGTGTCAAGGCCTAAAACCAAGTCACAAAAGCACAGCTCTGCAGTATGAATGACTGCCTGTGCCAAGCAGTCCACTGCCTACCCTACAGCCCCAAGAGACAGCGGCCAGGAACTGAGAGGCTGCAGATTTGGTGGTTACACTGGCACAGCACGCAAGACCCTGGGACAGCCGGCACATGGCCAGGCTTTGTACCAGCGCTGCTATGTGGAGAGCACAAAGAGACCAGAGCCAGGCTGTGTCACCTGCAAAAAGCTTTGTGGGAGGGCAGATGTTTATTACAGTGGAAATCTCTGTTCGTAGACCTTCCAGTGGCACATCTGCTACCTACCCTATCCCCAAAACAGTAAGGCTTAAGTGAGGTGCAGGTATTCTGCCACCTCCCTTGCACACAGGAACATTTCATCCTAGCAACAGAGAAAACAGGTTTTAAATGGTGCCAGGCGGGTTATTTTTATTTCTGTCTGCTCCCTTCATTTCACCCTTTCTTTGGAATTAGTGATGATTAAAGTCACTGCACAGTTGCAGATCTAAAGAATATGAAGGCTATGCAGGAATGTGAAGGAATAAAGACAAGCATAAAGAAACACAACAACAACAACAACAATGAAAACAAAAAATCCCCTCAGTAACGGTTTGATCCAACACCCATGGGAAGTCAGATGAGGCTGACTCTTTCACTGACTTCAGGGGGCATTAGATCACCCCAGCAGCCTTGCCTAAAGCCTCGTCATGGCCCTAGCCTATCCTACTGGAACATAAAGTAAGCTGAATTACTTCAGAAGTACTGTACATCATTTTAAAGGTCAAGAATTATAATCATTCACGGAAATACTGAATTAGTTAGTGTTTTCCCCGTACTTAGAGAAGAACAACAATTACGTTGCAAAGTCAAAAGTTGGAACAGTAGTATTCATTATTTCAAGCCTTTAAGGACCAAATTCTGCCTTCAGATTCATATGCACGTTTTCCATTGTCTGCAATGGAAATAGATTATGTACAGCTGGCTTAAATTTGTTTCCCAGCACTTAAAACTACCCAGCTTTTTCATTTTCTGTAGCAAATATGAAATTATTGTTATACTGTCTATGCTAGTATTTTTTTTGTGGATTCAAATGATGGCTTAAGACATATTTGATGCATTTTTTCCATAGTTTGGAATAAGATGGTGGATTTTTCTGCACTGTTGCATTCCTCAGAGTACTGAAAAAGTGGCTCTAAGTCAGGAGCCTTTACATTAAGTATACACAGTGACAAAATACTAACCACCTGTGCTTAAACAGTTAAAATTATGTGTATGGCAGTGGTTTTGCCATTATACTTTTGCATATTGTTGAAAGCAATACTTTTTAGTCTAAAGATCAGCAACATTTTGATCACAGAAAATCATCAACAAAAACAGAAGTTAAAAATAGCCTTTAGCTGACTTCAGGATTTTTTCCCCATTTGGCATAAATGAGCCTCAGGAAACAAAATAAAAAACAGACAAAAATTGTTGTAAATGGTTTCATGAACTTACATTGATGTATCTCTTATTTCTTGGTCTTGCTGATCAAGAATAAGCCAGCAGGAAAGAAGCAGCAGCCAGTGATAAGTTTGTCTCCTCCACTCTGGGAGGTGGTGTTAAAATAAGAAGTTGAAAAATGCTTCAAAATAGAATTGCTATGTAAGCCTCCCTGGGGATTGACACTCACTGATGTGTGCATGTTAAAAACGGTATTTCCAGTCTATCTTGTGTTGCCTGAGAACCATTTTTGTCCTTTTAAAATCTGCATTTATAGTATAACCCATAAGTACCTTTCTTTTTCGTATTAACACTATAAATACTATGTTAGTAATACTAAACTATTTCTATTGACTTATTTGTAAAAAGAAAAATATATTATATATTTATATCTTTTTATAAAGTGAATTAACACTGGAGAGAGGGCTATGGGGAAATAGTGTACAATCACAGTTGATGTGTATTATTGGGCACAAATTCAACGCTTGAAACGAAAAGGAAAAGAAAAAAGCATTCAGGGGATATCCCTCTTTCAAGCTGTGTCAGAGGAAGAGTCATAGGATG
>KL278052.1:56966-67558 GCA_000699545.1 Podiceps cristatus
AATTATAAATAATAAGGGAACACCTCCTATTTTAGCCACATCACGAGAGCTATGTGAATTTTGACTGTGAATCCAGCCTGCAGTGGTAGTGGATTATTCTCTTCCTATGAAATCACTCAAATATTAGGAATATCTTATAGCATGGGATGAGTGCTGGGAGGCAGTGAGGCCCAATGAACAGAGTCTGAGACAGTCATCAGATGTCAGCTGAGCCACTGTCACCATCTGCATATGCTCTTCATCCACAGTAAAAGGAGACGATGCGGCTGAGCCTAACGTAACTAAGACAGCTCTTTATAGCCTAGGATAGTGGAGGAAGGAGACATATTTTTTCACGTCTTTAAAGTCTTACTTCTTCATTTAACAAAGGAGATTTCATAGTGCTGAAAGAAACCATATAATACATCTCCGACTACCATGAAGACATAAATTGTATCCAGGCGTGCTTTTTATATCTCCAAACATTGTGTTTCCTGCTAATTTAATAATCTTATTCTCTGTTATTGTGGTGGTTGAGCCTGGTCAGCACCTAAGCACCTCACAGCCACTTGCTCACTCCCCACCCCAGAGTGACAGGAAAGAGAACAGAAAGAGCAAAAGCAAGACAATAAAGCAAAATAACTGAAGAGGAAAAAGAAACCCAACTGACAAGAGATGCAAAGGCAATCACTCACCGCCTCCCACAAGCAGACCAATGCCCAGACAGTCTCTGAGCAATGCCCACCTCCCTGCAAAAAATCTTCCCTCCAGCATTTATTGCTGAGCATGACGCCATAGGGCAGGGAATATCCCCTTGGTTAGTCTAGGTCAGCTGTCCCTGTTGTGTCCCTTTCCCAACCTCTTGCCCACATTAGGCCTAGCTGCTGAGGGGACAGAGTGGGAAAAAGAGAAAGCCTTGACACTCTGCAAGCCCAGCTCATCAACAGCCAAAACACTGGTGCGTCATTAACACTATTTTACTCACAAATTCGAAAGTCATGAGTCATGAGTGGCTACAAAGAAAGTTAACTCCATCCCAGTGAGACCCAGTACAATTATGCCATTTGGATCACTACTGAAACAGGGTCCAAGACCAGGTGCACCTCCCATCCTTTCCATACAACCTTTGACAGGACAAGGAGACCACAAAAAATATTCTTGGGGTGCAGTCTGCAAATGGCCCTTGTAAAGGAAAGGGCCTGTTTCCACTTACAGGAAACACATCTACTCTGCACATCTCTGCTTTGCCTACAGGAAGTAAGTGGAAACAGACTCAAAGACCTTACCACAGCCTGCATACTTGCATTGACTGCTTCTGTTGTAGCCACATGGCCTGGTGACCTTGTCAGAGAAGATTAGGCTGGGCTAATGTCACTTTGTTCCTCACAGATCCACCCAGACTGACAGTTAAAGAAAGGCTACATAAAAGTAATTCAGTCATTAAGGACTCAAAAGTAAAAGGCATCTCAACTGCCATCACAGTGAATTTTTGCAAATGTGTTATGTATGTCATGGTAAAGATCTGACAAGCTGGGAGAAATGCTGAGGTACAAGACTTATCTCTGGGTCTGGGTACTGGAAGTAAATGTTCTTGTCCCAAGACAGGAGTGTTTCCAATGTAACGGTTCCCAGATGTTTGCTTGGTCTCACTTATATGCTGCATCTTGCTGGGTGGAGACCAAAAGCTCTTTCCACCAGGGCTTAAATTTATTTATTTATTTATTTATTTATAATTTTTTTTGTGGTCCTGCTGGAAACACAGGTGGGGATAAACATTACTTCCTTAACCACTGCAATATAAACCAGTTTGCTCTTGGGCCTCTACTGCTCACAGTATCATCAACTCTTCAGTGTGCATGGGTTCCAAAACTGGGTAAAAGCACAGGAAAAAAAAATCATCAAGTGCTCCTCAATACAAGAGAATACTTCTGTATCAGGAATCCCTGAGATGCAAATTGCTGGAGGATATGAGAGTAGGGAAGTTCATATATGCTTGTATCTTTCTTACAGTCTTCTGTAGGTATCTGTTGTCAGGTTCTAGGAAGACAGATACTCTTATGGTATGGTCTAATTTGTCTCAGCTAGTAAAAGGGTCTGAACCAAAAATTATTGGCATCATTGATCTACCAAGCCAAGCTATCCTTAATGCCTTTTCCTTGTTGTAATGCAACCTTTAGAGTTGGTAGTGCTGTTGTCCCTGTCTTACAGACTAGGAGCGGAAACATAAAAATTAAGTTGACTTGGAGATACATCTCCTGAGGTCCTACACCCTGCAGCCGCATCACTGCACAAAGGACCTGGTTGGAGCTCTTGTGTTTCCTATCTGATCCCACATCAGAGTTTCATTTCCAAGAAAACCAGAACATGGCAGAAAAAGCCAGTAAAACCCACCCTACTGTGGGATCTGCAGTAAACTCCCAACTAAAAGTCTGAAAAAGTGTTGAGTAGTTTAGATGTCCCAGTTAAATGTAGCCAAAGAGATAAAGCGACCTGGCAGAGATTAAACAGACAACCTAGTGGGAGCCGAGTGTCCCAGGCTAGCCTGCAACCATGAGATGAGCCCTCCCACAGAGCAACAGCTGTCTTCTGATCTTTTCATAATCTGATCTTAACGCAGCCAAGACTTTATAACATTATCAGCAGAGTTATCACACTCAGGGTTGTTTTTATTTCAGCTTGCACACATACACAGACTCAGACTTCCTGAAAAGGACATAACCTCTTTAATTAATATGTCGGGGGGAAAGGCACTTGCTTTCATGACAAACATATGCAGATTGTTAATGTTCAGAGAGAGTTTGTAACATCAGTGGGAGTCATGAACCTGATCTACTATTGCAAACGGTCTCAAACTCTGCTTAAGGTAGTCAGTGAGATCTCAGAAGAAATAACGTTAAAAGTAAGGTGAGTGTTTTGTGGTAATCGTACCACCAGCCAAAGCCTTCTCTGCCTGAATTCCATTCTGACCATGAAAATGCTTTTGCAGCAGACCTGTTTCCACCAAAATGCTTTTATTCAGGTGAAAAAGCCTAGTTAACCGCACACAAGGCACCACATATCTCCACGCTGGAGCCAAGTGCTCTCCCTCCACGCTCCAGTGCTTTGCAGTTTGGCTCTGTAATTACTGAAAAGCAGCGATATCCAACATATGGGCCATGGCCATATGCAGCCCACTAAAACAGTTAAAACAGTTAAAACTGTTCTCAAGAAGGTCTGTGCAGGCAAACGACATTCTCACATCAATGACCGCTGTTGCTCAAGGGAGGTATGGTCAAGTCACAGGGGGAAAGGCTGGGGGACCCTCCGACAAAAGTGCCCTCCTGGAAGCAATGCTACAGCTGCCCTCTTGGGAGCAGCTGTACCACGGCATCCACAAGTATCAGTCCTCTTTCTGCACACAAAATATAAAAAGATGACAGCTGGTTTTCACTGTATCTCAGGAATAACCAAGTGAAAGTCATTCTTCGGTCTTGCTGAGGAAGAGCGAAGGTGAGGGTAAGAGCAGGAGGTCTCCCTGGCAGAAGTGCCTCCAAGCATTCGCAGAAACACCCTGAGATTAAGAGACAGGGAGTGCTAAACACTTGGAGAATAATATTTTTGGCACTTTTTCTATCTGGTATAGACTAACTTCCTCAGGGCAGCTCCTACATACAGTAGTCAAAGGCTTAAGTCAAAAATACATATCTTCTAATGTAATTATTTCATATCCGACAATAACCATTTCTTTAGGAAGTCCTAAGGCCAAATAAAGTACACTTCCTATGCCATAATAATCATACTTATTTAAGCTTAGGCTTGGTGAGTCAAAGTCAAAAGAGAGAGGAAAACCCTGTGACTGCCTGGAGACTTTCATCAGGTTGTGACATGTAACAGCTTCTGAGATCTGCAAAATCAAAGGATTAACTTGTTAGCTGCAGATTACTGTAGTAGAAGAAAGTACTCCTGCACTCTTTCTTGAATTTCTTCCCTACCCATCTGATGTTGCTACTAAATTCTGTTTAATAATTGCAGTTCCCTACCTCCATTACATTAAGTCAAATTCTATGTAGTTTAATGTTTTCAGAAAAGGCTTTCATTAGCATGTAAAATGTGTAATATGATAGAAATTTATTAATTAAAATTCATTTATGAAAGATGTTACTTTTTCTGGAAAAAAAAAAAAAAAGGTTTCTATTCAGTTAACCTCCAATAAAATTATCAGTGACGTATTTTATGGATCAAAAATGAAATACCTTCAGACTCCATCAATGAATAAAAGACACAGATTCCAAGCAAATGAGCATGGGAATATTTATACATTGGCATGTGCATGAAGTAAGCAACTAAAATAAACTTTAGTTGTCTGCAAATTTTTTGCAAGGTACCAAATGGTCTGATGAATGGATGCACGCTCAGACAGAGGATGCTGTTGTGGTAAGAAAGAAGTGAAAGTGTATGCAAACTGAGAAACAGCCTGAAAAGATAGGAACTGCAGTTTGGCTGCTGGCAAAATCAACAATAAAATTCACATCAATATTAATGGGACTACTGCATGACTCTCAGATGACAGAAAACTTGCAGCCGTGAGATGGGATTAAGAATTTATGTCCTCCTATAACTGATTGGACCAAAACAAATTCTTTGGACGCTTATATAATTCCTCAGGTGATCTCGAACCTGATCTTCTCTTACAGCGGGAGGGGTTTTACCCTCCCAGTCCCCCTCCTGCCATCCATCGACTCGGGAGGGGGAAGGAGAGAGGTTGCCAGTGAAGACTGAGGCAAAAAAGTTGTTGAGTACCTCAGCCTTCTCCTCATCTGCCGTTACCAGCTTGCCAGTCTCACTCATCAGCGGGGGTACGCTTTCTTTGACCTTCCTTTTCCGGTTGATATACCTGTAGAAGCCCTTCTTGTTATTTTTAGCGTCCCTTGCCAAGTTCAGCTCCAGCTGCGCCTTGGCCTTCCTGACCCCATCCCTACACAACCGGGCAACGTCCCTATACTCTTCCCAGGATACCTGTCCCTGCTTCCACTGCCTGTGCAGGTCCCTCTTCCTCCTTAGTGCGACCAGCATCTCCCGTTTCAGCCACGCCGGTCTCTTCCCTTCTTTACCTGATTTCTTACACCAAGGGATCGAGAGCTCTTGTGCTCTGCGGATCACCTCCTTAAAGATCTGCCAGCTCTATTCTGTCCCCCGTCCCTGAGAACCATTTCCCAAGGGACCCAACTCTTCATAGAGGTGGAGGATATATAAAAGCCATGCTTGGAGTCTTCTATACTGTAAACCTATAAACACTAGAAAACTTTTAAAGCAATGTGAAACCTCTTTCCTTTCAAAATAACTGACTAAACTTTCTTGAACTACATTAACTTCTAACACATAATTGTTCCTCTTTCCAGGTGCTCAGGTTAAAAAAATCATGTAGATTGGTGAAATCCGGAATGCCGCTGGAGTTGATAAGTGCCAAAACACTATCCACAATGTGGAGCAAATGTCAGCTTTAGGTTGAGCATGCACCTTTGTATTCAGCCATAAAATCTTCGAATAATTTCCAACAAATTTATGGCTAACTCCACTTAGAAAATACAAAGTACCGATTTTAGTTTAAGGCTAAAGACGAGACATTTTTTGCCAATGATTTTCTTTGGGTTAAATATTTAACTCTGTAAAATAGAATTCTTTTTTTACCCAGGACTTTTTTGCAACACAATGAAATGTTGCCCTTTCAAAGCATGCTATTTGTGATCTGTAGCAGAAGGAATTAAAGGAGTATGTCACTGATTATCTAGCCTACCCTGAGAAATGAAGCTGGATGATGCACGGCAGAAGCAATGCACTCATTTTCCAAGATGAGGCACCAATCCAGGAAGTGTTGCACACACATCCTCAGCAGAGTATCTGTTTTTCTCCCAAATAAGTTTCCAGTTCAATAAAGCATATTTTAAGTGCGTTCTGGATTGGGACCCTCTATTTAAGTATACGCTTATGTAGAAATGCAGAAATCAACTGGACTATGTCATTACATGTTTAGAAAGTAGAGAGGGGCACAAATGGATTACATTTACATGCATAAGATGACTTGATTCCAGAGCTGCTAAAAGGAAAAACAAGAAGAAAAAAAAATCAAAATGAGGAGAGAAAAAACTGTAAAGATCTGAGAAACACCTCCTTTGTTGAATTAGGCTTATCATTTAAAAATTAATGAAGCATTAGGGGAAAAATACAAATTCAAATGGCAAAAGCCCAATTCTTATATAAGAAAAACAAGAAGATAAATTTTCCATAAGGTTTCCACCTTTATGTGCCCATACAGAGAAAGCCAGATTTACACATGTAAACAGATCTTACAGGCACTGATTGCTCAGCCAGCAATTTAACTAGTGTGCTGGTTTGCCCAAAATCACAGGTACATAATTTGTATGGTATTTTGGAAAATTTGGTGCAGTGGACTTTTGAGCCTTTCTGCAGTTGCAAGCCCTGAGGAAGAAGAATGAGAAACAGGACACTAACATGTATGCCCTTGCAGTTTAGTCCTCTCTTTACATGCTACCCCACATCACCAGAGGCTTAGCATGTTCTCAGCTATGGCATACCACAAGTTTTAATGTCATTGCGTTTAAGATCTAACTTTAATAAGCATAGTTGAGAAAGCACTGCAAGAGGTCTCAGAGGGATGAGCCAATGCTTGCTTTTGATTCACTCCAGACAGCAGCTGAGAAGCAGAGCTTGGAAATAAAGATGAGGGGGAGAAAAGGAAGAATCAGAACAAAGGGGTGTGGAAAAAAGAACAACACTGAAGACATAGATTAAAAACAGATGAGGATCCTCAACATCTGAAATCTAATTTATATCACTGTTTCAGAATGAGACAGTCTAACTGGGGCAACAAGCAGTGAAACAAAGAAAAGGATTATGTAATAAATATTTTATTACATTAATCATAATAAGCTGCACTTTAAGTCTTGGCAAAGCGTATTCTTAAATCAAGCTGAGAATGTGAGCAGTTTCAGACTTAAGAGCATGAGGCCCACATGACTGTAATTAACATAATAAATCATGCTGTGGAGCGCTCTACACAGGCTGACAGTGCTTAGTTGATATATTGCTTATTAGAGACTGCAGACATTTCTCCCTCTATTTTATTAAAGTGCCATTGGTAGTGAATCAAAAGGTACCATTTTCTGTTCTGGCTGAACTATCTACTGCAGGTGTAATAGGAAACGTGTTGGGAGCTCGTGCCATTGAGTTCTGGTAACACAGACTGTAGTACGTGCACCCCAAAGAACTGCATTTCGTTACCTTTTCTTCCACCCCCATCTTTAATGTAGCAAAGTACTGGAATTGTCTTCTTACTGAGCTTCCAGTTTTATTGCTGAAATTCTCTGTTAGTGATTTTGCTCAACCAGACCAATTTGCTTTTACCTTTCCACACTGTATATTCTGCAGTATGAATGAAGCAAGCTATGAAGGGCACACATTCTATGAAGAGCACACAGTTTACAACCTTGCCTAACTAGTTTCAGTGCACGCTTTTAACGCACATATTTCTTTTGCCTTCACTGGGTCAGAGAGCAGAATTTAAGGACCAGCTCTTTACTCAATTCTCCAGAGGACAAAGTGCCAACACTTAAAAGTGAAACAGCTTCTAAGGTGGATTTTTTATCCTGCTTTTCTGTTTTGAGCCTGTGCTGAGAGTCCTCTCCTCCTCGCACTCCAGAAAAAATTACAACTTTGAATTTCACTTTAACCTTTGCAAACAAAACTCTCACCATATTAGGAAGAGGCAGTTCAAAAATGTAGAGATCCTACAAGGCTGGGACAGACTCAACAGCTGGGCAGAGGGCAGAAGCACGAATACATCCCAACTTGTGGAAAGCCCAGAGATGTCAGGAGTTAAGATACTGGGCACTGGGCAGGTGCTCACACACCCTGTCCGACCAAAGCACACATGCTTTGTCCCAGACTAGCCACAGCATGTCCAGGCATTTGCCAGCACAGAGAGCCCAAGAGGCATAGGAGCAGCTGGAAACTGCACAGAGAGAAGACAGAGAGAGGAGGAACACGCATTCATCAGGAAACAAGCTGTTGTTCATGATACAACTCACTTATTTCTGTCCTTGACTAAATGTTTAAACTTACTTTATAATATTTTAATTGAACATTTAGTCACATTTTGCAGCTCTACTTGAGTAAAGTCTCTTAAATAAATTGAGGAGTTTCAAATTTTTTCTAGCTACAAACACACACACCGAGCATACACACACATACACACCTCTGCTGCTCAGAATATTATTATTTCTCTTCTGTAATTATGCTGTCAAAATTTTCCCGTTGGGATTGTATTGTTATTTCCATAAAAATAATTTGTTCTTCTATATAGGATATGAACAATCAGTTCCCCTGCTACTGAATGAGTTCACACCAAACCCAATACCAACTAATTCATATAAGAGATGACATAGGGTATAGTTTAATGGATAGAATTATGGATGTATGTTATACATATATATGGCTATTTTGTTATGCACTAGCACAATAGTCTGCTGTATTTAACAACTGTACAAGTGAATGGTAAATGGGACAAGTTATTTGCCAAACTAAGTTTTCTGAGGGCTATCTGAAATCAGGGAAGATGAAACAAAGGCAGAAAGACATTTTCTACAAAGAGAAAAGAAGAAATGCAAATTTGTGAGCAAAAAGCAAATCATGTACCAGAATACAGGCATCACTGCTGCACTGTAATACCAAGAATAGTATTCCTGTCTGTTACTTGTGTTCTTGGATGTATAGGCAGTAAGAGAGAGCAAATCCCAAACAACTGGCAGCGCTCCATTTCCCAAGAGCCAATGACAGAAGATCTCCATAGCCTGGCACATCCACATGACTGAACGACGGAGCTCATCAGTCAGAAAGTCCTCCAAGTTGTGGACCAAATTAAATTACTCCCATAGAAGAACATCCATGCTTCTGTGACTCATTCATACTGCTATCCCTGGCCAGTCACAGTGGTAAGGCAAGATTAGGCAGATACCCAGTTAAGAGAGAAGTGAGTGTAAACAGAAAATCAAAGCAAGCTATTTGAAGATCAGAGATGAATGTCCTTATCTTTTACAGGCTTGATCTTTGGGTACAGGTATGTCCTGCTTGAAATAATTCAGTAATTCAGCTGATTCAGCTTTTGCACTGGGGTATCGTTACCTGAGTCAGAATAGCTCAGAATCAATTGTTTTGTTCTACGTACAAAACGGAAGGCCGGCTTTTTTCTTCGCCCCCACCACAAGGACAAACCAGCAAGCAAATGATTAAGTATTCTTAATCCATTGTTGTATGGTTTCAAGTGACGTTTTCATCATGAAGATGTAACTAATGAAAAGCAACAACAGACCACAGTGCCACTGCCAGTCTAAAGATATCCTGAGTTTAATGAACAAGAATACATCAGTATTTCTCTGTGTGTGTGTGTGCCCCTATCATTTAATTAATGAGGAAAATGGGAGAAATGAGAAGCCACTATGTGCTGGCTTCATAAGCCAGCTTATGCAAAATAGCATGCTCCCATCATGGAAACAGGTGAAAACAGTTCTTTCCAACGTTTACTGCTGCTATTAAAAGCTTAGACTTTGAATACATATGTGAAATAGTTCTTCTGCAGATACATTTACTAAAGTACCAGCCTCATCCAAAGTGGAAAAACAGTCTCAGAAAGTATCCTGACCTAAAACATCAAGTCCTGTATTCCCTTTCTGTTCCAGCACCCCCTCCAAAGTGCAAAAGGAAAGTGCATGTCTGAGGCCCTTCCAGGGTCAGCATCTCTCCTGGCTGCTGTGCTGCATCTCCTCTGCAGATCCCAGTCTGATTCCGCCTTGTCTCTCTTTTCTTACTTAGAGACTCACAAATCATTAAGATGAAAAGAGCTCCAAAATTAAACAGAGCAAATGAAAAGACCACACAAAGGAAACACATCTCTGATCAAAACCACTATCTTAAATAATCTTCTATTTCTTAAAAATAAAGTGATGTCCAGGAGAGAATTGTCCAGTTTCCTTTGTTGTTTCCATATGTTTTCAGCACAGCTGGAACCAGCAGAGGCCTTCTTTTCTTCCTTTGTATACCAGTATCACAAAACACAGAACTTGGCACTTGAAGCTGAAGGAGGGAAGATCTAAATTAGATCTTAGGGGGAAGTTTTTTACAGAGAGAGTGGTGAGGTGCTGGAACAGGCTGCCCAGAGAGGTGGTGGATGCCCCATGCCTGGAGGTGTTCAAGGCCAGGTTGGATGGGGCCCTGGGCAACCTTGTGTAGGTGCAGGTTTGTAGCTTGGTGTCCCTGCCTATGGCAGGGGGTTGGAACTCCATGATCCTTGGGGTCCCTTCCAACCCAGGCCATTCTGTGATTCTGTGATTCTGTGAACAGTTGTCTGTTTAAGACACCTTTAGTTAAAGGGAGAGCATAGCACCTAGATCATGTTGGTCTTGCAAAAATTATAGTTTTCTGCTTCTCACTTGTGCTCTTTATTCTTTGCTTTTCCACCTTTCAAGTTGGGGTAATGGGGGAAAGGGTAGCGTTCTAAGTCTGAGATGAGCAGTGATGCTCCAGAACACCACCATTCATTGAACTGTGCACTTTCTCTTCCG
>KL278053.1:0-16439 GCA_000699545.1 Podiceps cristatus
AGTGAAGGAACAAACACAAATAAATGAACAAACAGGGTCGAACAAAACCAAAAATAGAAGTAGGTAACATGAACAGAACATGAACCAAACAAGGAACCGGAGCAAGGGGGCAATGGCTGACTCTCACTTATACCTGCCATACTGTCTATGGTACGGAATATTCTCTTTGGCCAGTTTGGGTCAACTCTTCTGGCTGTGCCCTCCCAAGTGTTTGCACCTGCACATCAGCAAAACTTGGGAAACTGCAAAATGTCCTTCACCATTCGGCAGCAACCAACACCAGCAGCGTGCTGTCACCGTTCTTCACATGTTAAATCCAAAACACAGGAGCTGCTGAAGACAAAGCAAGCTCCATCCTGGCTGAAATCAGGACAAGGAGATAATTAACTGTTTTTCCCTAAACATCCTTCACAAATAATGTGTCTTCTCACTCTGCTACAGTACATAACTACTATTGATTAACTGTTCTCTATTAAATTCCGCTTCTGTTCAGCACTAAAGGGTGCATGCAGGAGTTCTGACAGATTGATTAGGACATGCAGAATGCAGTTTAGGGAGAAGATAGCTCTGACCTTCAGCTGAGAATCCAATTCAAGCTGCTGTGTGAAGTGTGTTCTTTAATTACCCAAGACACTGCATTGATTTTTTTTTTCTCTAGCTTTAGAAATATATATATGCTATTTATGTAAGTTTCTATAGATACATGCCAAACAAAGATACACAAAGGAGTTTTAAATATGCCTGGCCATAAAACAAACAAAAACACACCTGAATTTTGAAACTTTGACTTTTAGCTTTGTTTGAAAAATTCAGAAATAGAAATAATATAGGGATACAATGCAAAGGATCAGCAAGGTTTTAATTAACTTGATTTGACAGTTTTGCACTTCTGGTAAACAAAGCATCTGAGTTACAGAAGTGGCAAAGAGGAGAATAGAGTTGGTATTGTCCCTTTGAAGAACACTCAGTATAGCAAATCTCAAAATAACCTTGGGTTCAAAACCACAGGTATTAAGATTGTATTTGGGAGTGAAATGGGCTAAAAAAATACTAACAACAACAACAACAAACCATATTAATGGTACGTTCCAAGTAACATAAATAAAGGGCAGAACTTTTATAATGTAACATAAAAAACACTCAAGGCAGGTGTAGTATTTATTAAGCTCAATGATACCTGAATATCTCACAAAAGAAAATGAGAATGTACATAATGATACTTGACAGTTCTCAGCCAGCCCTTACGTGCCATGAAAATGGGGTCATTGAGAAAGATCAATAACAGGGATTGGAAGTGGTTTAGTTATCTGTGTCCTGAAAAATATCTTGGCAGTGTCTTCGATCTGTATGGCGGACTGAGGAAGAAACCTTGAAGACGATTGTCTGCACTGTCCTTTGGAAAGTATCACGGTATTGATGTTGTGTTCTAGGCACCGTAAGATAGCAGAGAATTGTAATGGTTGGACACCTGAGGCTCCTGTATGGAGAAAAAAAAAAAAAAAAAAAGGCGCCTCTCAGATATGCTGATGTGTTCTCATCTGGATTTGTAATTTAGAGGATAACGGGATTATAGCACCCCACCAAGAGTGGAGATATTGAGAAAGAAAAAGTAAAAAGGAAGAAGGGGAAAAAAAAAAAAAAAAAAAAAGACAAAAAACTGCCCATGTCAAAACTAGACCAAGATAAGTTTAGCACCATTTCTATCCAATTATTATATATATGTTTTGCTAGACCTTGCTATTATTGAATAATGCAAGATCTATAGAAAAGGACAAAGAAAAGAATTTAACCAGAAGTCTTTGAGCTATTTTCTGCTTACAATATGATGTTGTTGTATCCTAGACCTCTAAATGTTTCAAAATGTTAGGTAGGGCTGGTATGCTCGGAATTTCTGTTTTGCCACTGGAAGTTCAGAGATTTTTTTATCATTTAGGTGAAGAGAGAAGCATGGCAATAGTTTTAACTTCCAGCAAGTGCTAACATAACAAACAGTAGAAAAAAGATTCAGACACCACTTCTGTGATTGCTGAGACCTAGTTGTGAGCAGAAGACGGGATATTGGCAGGCAAGACCTGGATATTGGCTTACTGTGTCCTGAGGTTATGCTGGCTCTTCTTGTCCCATATAAACCTAAGCATGTTGGTCACTTGAATCTATTTAAGTGGCAATATTAGATGCTGTTGTTTTTACATCAATTATTGTTACTTTCGGTGTTGTGGACTGCAGAATACACAATGTCATGGTAAGAACAGTAGCACCTGCCACGATTTTTCCCCCATCCTTTGCAAGGCAGCGGTGTCTAACATTCAGCAGAACGTTGTGACTCTGGGCTGAGGCTGACTCCACTTAGGTCTTGTTCTCAGCTATAGGTCCCCAACTTGCTTTAAGGGAAGAAAGGTTATTTGGGTTTTTCCCTGTCCTGTGCTGTATATATACAGTTGCAAGAAAATTCTGATAATTTTTCTACACTAGGTCACTGCACTAGTCACAGGAGAAAGAAGTATCTCCTGCAGATGGGAACGTTATCTTCTATTCTGGTTCTTCTCCTCCTTGAGGAGATCTGACATCATTTTAAAGCTGGAAGAATTCATTTGACAACACTTGGTGATGGCAGAAAAGAACTACTCGTGGCCATATTGGTCTTTCTGCTGCACATGACTAGTAGATACTGCATAGCTTTGGCACTGGTGTCTACAAGAGAGATGAAGGCATCCTCAGATGGGTAGCTACATCAGACAGGCTCAAAAGTGAGCCTTGGAGGACACTGTTACAGGTAGGAAGAAACAATTGGGAAAAAGTACAAGTGACAATGTGGGAACTTAAGGGTGAAGACCACTTCCCTGTTAATTAAAAAAAAAGAAAAAAGTTTCCCTACTTCTTTGTTGTCTTGAAGTATATGCTGCACTAGCTGATACATGCCTGATGTTCACAGATCTTTGAATTTCAGCTCTGATTCCAAGAAACGTGTGCTGGACTGAAGTTCTTTGCATACACATCTTAATGTTGTTTCACTGACTTTTTAGAAATGAATCTAAGTTCTTGTATGCTGCAGAAAATATGTCTGACTAACCAAGTTGCAAACTGAAAAATGCTGTTTGTGTTGCTGGCTGGTTGCAGGGATATTTATCCCTCGGCATCATCGTCATACTGTGACTGAAGAAACCCCAATGCTATGTTACAGTGTAGACAGTCATACCCTTATGGCCTGCATCATTTTTTTTTTAACTCTTACCACTTTTAACAGTATTTCTCAGGTGGCTAAATTCATGCTGCCACCTCAGTTAAAGCAAGGCCAAGCAGCAGGAAACCTCTGAGTTTGTTCTATTATTAGAAGGCAATTACTGCCTAGTGGTGTACTGCCGGCAAAGGTTATTCTTCTACGTCAGCAAATGTGTGAGGTGCAGCAGCTCGGTGAACGTACGGAGGAGGCAGGAATATTGCTGCAATACCTCCTGTCTTGATCCAAGAAGCCTTGCTGCGTGTTCAGGTTGTGCGGTAAGCCAACAGAACAGAGCCAACGGCTGAGGTTGTTCATCTTCTGCAGTTTGGTAGTAGCCGTATGTAGGGGATGTGGGACGCTGAACAGTGAATTTTGCTCGAGATTTTGGAAGCATGTCAACTCTTCAGAATGGCACCTTTCTAACACTCATCCAAACAGCCACCTTGTCTTCATCAAATGTTTTTTTCTTGAGCTTGCCATAAAGGTTTGTTTTTAAAGAAGCAAAGCTGAGCTTTATGTTTTAAAAAACTGCCTCAGGTACTTGACCAGCAAAAGAAAACCTGTCTAGGAAGCACTGTAACTAAAGCCTCACCATGACAGCAAATCTGAAATAAAAACCATTTGAGGTATTTCTTATATTTGAACAAAAATAGTTTTTCTGCACAAAGCAAGGAATTTGTTCAGATAGATAATATTTTCTCTGAAATTGATTCTGCTAATTAGTTCTGGCTAATTTGTTACCTGCTTTCCTTGTTCCTTTTTCTGATATCTTGGTTGACAAACTTCCTCTCTTTGGCAATAATTCAGTTTTTCTGGTACAGTTTCTTATACCCAAATGTATGTAACATTCAAATTATTGATGCCAGAGTGGGCTGCTGCCTCATCCTTGTTCCCATCTCTTTTGCTTAATATGGTTTTGGCATCCTTGTTTCTCCAGCACTCTCCTCTTCGTTGTTTTTCTTTCACTACAAAACAAACTGTAAAGTTCCTGTGATTTTTTTTTTTTCCTATTTTTTGCCTTTCCAGACAAAAAAAAAAAAAAAAAAAACACAAAAAAACCACACAAAAAACGTTGCTTACAAAGTCCCAAACCCTTTTCACTGCTTCTGTTATGGACAAGTAAAGAATTTCAATATTGCTTGCATTCTTCTTGACTCTTCCACAGAGAGAGATCTGGTATGAGTGGGGAGTAGCCTGGAACTGAAGGGCAACAAAAATGATCTGCGAAGTGTAAGCAGTGAGGAAAGTCTGCACCGATTCAAGTTATTTATTGTAGAAAAAATAACACCCCAGAGATTACCTCATGATGGCTTTCAAATATATAAAAAGATGGTATGAAGAACAAAGGATTAAAGAGGATTAACGTGTTTCAGAATAGATAGTTTAAGAAGCAATGGTGTTACAATTACAGGAAAGCAGATATGAGTCAGACAATAGAAAATACTTCTTAATGGTGTAAATATGCTTGAATAGGCATCGTTGAGAGTTCTGAAGACCAGAAATAATGGAAGTATGATTTATCTTCTCTTGGGGCAGGTAACCTCAATATCGTTTTCATCCATATCATTAATAGTTCTGTGACTTCTGATCTCTTTTCTATTAGCTGTTCACTTAAATAGACTCAATCAAACTGGATTTCACATCATCATTATCCTTGTACTGGCTCCCCAAATGTACTCATGAATCAAATTAGATTGTAAGTGACCTTTCCTTGAGGACTGCTTTGAAGTGTCAGTTCAGTACACGGCACGGTAGAAAAATCTATTGAGGTTACTCTGAAATACATCACTCTTTCTGCAGAGAAATTCTGAGGCTTCTTGGAAATTAGAAGGAATGAACAGTATAAAGATCAAAGATGAGAAAAAAAATAAAATTGTCTGTCTTGTCGCGCTTCTGAATAATCTTGGACTATGTCACTGAACTTCGTAAGCAGGGTCTGAAGTTCACAGTTGCCCTTAATCAAAACAGACTTGTGATCTTTGTGAATGTAACTCAACAGCTGTGTGGCAAAAGCACATAACTAATAGCATCACATAGCTACACGCAAACCAAAAATTGCACGGAGATGACTCCGTGCCTAACAGCTTTAGTAAGGTTTTTTTTCCTTTGATTTCCTTTCTTAGTTTGTTCACACTTAATAGCATGTATGAATGTAAAAACTTCAAATGTAAAAATTCCCAAGAAGGAATTATTGGACTGCTTGTTTCTACAATACCCGTAGAAGGTTTTGGAAAAGTAGCATTTTGGATTATGTCTCAAAACATCAAGAACAAAAAACAGAGATAAGAGTGAAGGTTATACATAGATATCAGATACCTTTAACTATGTGCAATGGAATACATTCCATGGCTCTAGGACTGGTTTGAATTAGATGTTTCATGTGTAATTTGTGCAAATCAGTGTCTGATGTTGCCTAGTGGGCTGGAAGTAGCGAGCTAGCCATTTTTTTTCATGAGTTTTTCTGATGCTAATTTTTTCAGAAGCCAATGATGGTAAGGAATATCTCATCACCTGATCTAGATGTTCTACCACTGTCGGCCATATTTTATCCTGTCAATATGAGACCACATTATCTCAACTAACATAGGTAAGGTAAGGCTCTTGATAACACTGCCAGGCCTTCAGGAGCTGAGGTACAGGACAGATCAGAAAATCTTCCATTGCCATTGCTTATCATGTATCTGCTCCTCAGCCAAGGAAAGGAGCTTCATTCTGAACATCTAATACCTATGATCAGCCCCAGTCACTTTTTAAACTAAATACTGCTGCTCAAAAAGCTGCTCAAAAGCTTTACAGGCACTTAAGGCTTTCACATCATAGTTTCTGTGCAGTGTACAAAACGGTAATTTTAAACTACTTGATTGCATTCTAATCAATACTGGTATTATTTCTTTTCCTTTTTTTTTTTTTTTTTTCCTTACTGTGGTTCTCAGACCTCTCAAATAACACACATAATTTTTACTGAGTAAATGTTTATTAATTATTTTAATTCAGTCCTACAGCCATCAATCTACATCTTCTGCATTTATTTCCTACAGTGTCTTCTACCAAGTTTTATATCTAGTTGATGATCCAATATAACTGCAATTACATTTCTGTTTAAAACAGATTAACCCTGCAATGAAACATGTCATTCTAACCAGTGATCAAATAAACCCTATCTTTAAATCCAGTGCATGGAAGTGGTGGTGTTACTGAATCTTAAAAGATTAAATTGAAAACATTTATTCAATTAGCATTAGCTTTATTTTTTAAAAAAAACCCAAGTTTTCAGAAATGAGTGATTTAGTGGTTGTGATTTTTTTCACTTTCTGAATGAAACATGAGTAATCGCCTGATAAATATAGCATTAAACAATTATTCTTAAGTATTTGAACTCTGTGCTTTTATTTTCTGCATTTTACTTAGCTATATTTTAACATAAGAATTACTTTATTATATTTTGCAGTTTTAAATAGAGGTTATACTTGGTAAAGGTCTACTTTAAATCATGTCCATTAAAATAACTCCTACTGTTTTGCAAGAGATTGGAACAGTGGGTGCATTTGCTGAAATCTATTTTTCCTCTTTCTGTTAGAATGTATCAAAGAGAAATAAGAGTAAAAAAAAAAAAAAAAGTCCTTTCTACCAATGGGGTTCAAATTTAACAGGATAACACTTTAAAGCTATTTTTGGAAACCTGCTTAAGGGGTTATATTTCTACCCGATGCAGTTCCGTAGTTGATGGTATGTTTTTTTGTCAAATTATACTTTTCAAGCTCATGGATTCTGGATTTTCACTTGTCAGTGGTAACCCGCTGTTTTCAGAAAGCGGATCCTGCTTTTTAGGAGAAAGTGATAACTCAAATCTGAAGATGTAAATCACCTCAGTATTTATAGGACTAAGCCCACACTTTTTAATTAACTATGACTATCATTAAAACTGCTTCCATATCATCTTCAGTGATGGAGTTACTGTGTTTGCGCTAATGGACATGAGGGGAAAATTTAGCTTAAGATATCTTGATTAACTGATTTTCAGCCTCCTAGATGACTGTCTGAGTACACAGAAGCAGAACAAAACTCTAACGTTGTGTACTATATAAAATTGCAATTTAAATGTTATAGACCAAGAAGTAAATTCTGACAGAAATTAAAGAATACATCCCCTTAAAATGTTGTTCAAATGTTAAGCATAACAATATGACAATTTATCTAGCTTGCTCTCTCAGTTTCTTTTAGGATTTTCCTGTTCAGTTATTTAAATAACTCCACTACTTAGGCAGGAGGTTCAAGATAGATTCTGACCACTTTTGTTCATTTGGGATCCCAGTGTGTGTTTTATAAAAGCAAGACTGTCATCTTCAATAGGCTTGATCATAATCCACAGTCATATTCTCTCTAATCAAATTCTCTTTGCAATTTTAATTGGATGTGATGTTCTTCGTCATCTATCTTTAACTATAGAAAAGATGCTTACAGCAGCAGACAAATGGTTATTATGATAAAACCTTTGGGTCTGTATTTTTAAGTCTGAGATGCTTTTGTGGATATACAAGTTTGATATAAATATGTAGATAATGTGTACATTATGTGTGTTCATTTGTATTTGTACATATACACTAAATTTGCAAGATCAGGCATTTAAGAGTTAGGAAGGGCCAGTCTGTTTATGTACTGTCAACTCAAAACTGATTTATGATCAGAATAGAACTGATTTATGTTTATGATTCAGTATTTTGAAACCATGTCACCAACTTTTTTTCTCCAAGGATCTCTGGCTTAATTCCAGGCATGATAGTGTTGCAGAGGAAACGACTCTGTGGAACTTGCCTTCATCTTTTCTCCCTTTACAAACGTAGTGGCTGGAGAATGAGAGCAGATGCCTGTGGGGCTCAGGCAGGTAACTCTTTCCTTGGGGAGTGGGATTCTGTCTCTATTTCATCTGATGCGTTCCTTTCTGATGCCCATTGCACCCTGAGTTGCACTTTCCCAAGTATATACGGATACAACAACATTAGGTGTTAGAAAACGCTTAGCTGCTCAAAAATTCAGGTCCAATAAATGTCTAAATTCACAAAGTTAAAACTAATAATGTTTTTTTAGGCTACCTCTAAAGTGGGAAATAATGTTTCATATCATAGTAAGTATCATGAAAATCAATACTAACTATTTATGAAGGACTTGGATTTTATACAGGGGTAAACACCACAGAGAGCTTGTAGCCAAACTCATCACTCACTGTTAAGAATAGTGTTTGGATGATGGATCACATATGAGGTATGGACTGACAGCCTAAACACTGAGTTGAATGCAAAAATAAAATTGCTGTTTTATTGGTACCTTGTATGCAACTAAATGCCAAATAGTACATGTGTATTATTAAAAGCATAGAATACCAAAAATCTGCAAGGAAATGCTTCTTTTGTTAATATGTGATTTCTGGCAAAGTTTCATAGCAAAAAGCAGTTTGACAGAATTTTTTTTTCTTTCAGATTCCATTGATGAGATTAAATCTCTCTAATTAATTTATAATCCTTTTAACCTTCTTCCCAACAAGTGATAAGAAGTTAGTTCTTCTCAGGACTTGTATTCTCATTTTCTTCTTCTTTTTTTTTTTTTTTTTTCCCCCTGCCTATTTTTTTTCTTTCACTTTTTTTTTCTTGCTTTCCACAAAATTATGAATATCGCATGTTGCAGGACAGAATAGATAGCTGAGCTGCTGAAGACTGATGGTATGAGCCCAATACCAGCCCATAACTGGTGGGTAACTTAACTACCACTGCATTTTACAGAGTAACAGAGTATTGTTAAAAAAAGAAGTTTAAATATTCTCTCTTTTTTTGTTTGTTTTTGTTGCACTGTTAATAAGCTAGGATTAGGGCTTTCTGGTTGCCACGCTGCTTAATGATGCCAAGTGATTGAAATGAAATTAAGGACCATCATTTGAGAGTTTAATTTAAGATTGTCAAGATGGTAAAAATAATATATTTGACTGTTATGTTTTTCAGGCTGGTTTTGAGCTGTCATCATACAGTCAGGTCATACATACAAGCTTTTCTTCAATCATGGGTGTTAAGAAAAACACATTTCTCAAAAAAAAAGTTGAAATCCTTTCATAATCACAAGCCTCCACCAACCAGAATTTTAAGAGATGTATCAAATATCTTGAAACCAGTAACATTATTACTGGTATTAATGACACTATTTGTTTTTTTAAAAAATGGAAGCCTTCTATTACATGTTGTAGGGGAAGTTGGTGTTGTCAGACCTGGACAACACAGCTGGATTTTGAAGAACACCTGTATACGTGTTCAACTCTGGTGATTTCATGTGGATCAGCTTGTAGGATCTACAAAACATTTCTGGACACAGGGTAACATCTATATCATTATTGTGTTATTAGTTAGCAGACCAGCTAAGATAGGTCTGTGACAATAAGTATGAAAAATGTTGTCTATTGTGTTAATTTTGCTTTTATAAGTAATTCCAAAAGTTCTCATACTGGCCAAAGTTAAATGACAGAATATTCATAATAATTCTATTTTTTGTTGGGTTATTTACATTCGCATGTCATTGTTTTACATGCAAGTATATTGTTTTGGTCTCAACATTCTGAAAACATTGAATTCTTGGTTTGCAGTCTGCATAACCTGTTTGTTTTAAAAAGAAATAAATTTATTTCTTAAAATAAATCAGAGCTCAGAAGTAAAAAGAAAAAGTGTCAACCTTAGAAGTCCAACATTATAATAGGAAAGTTAAGAGTTTGCCTCTCACTGAACCTGGTGGGAGAGACATCTGAGATTTTTCTCTTCTGCTTTGGAGCTATAGTTCAGAAACTCTTGAGATACTGCTCTTACTTAATCCAAATATAATGAGTAAAGCAAAAGGCGAGCTGAACAGGGCTATTAATCTTTTTCTATATGAAGAAAGGGTCAACTTCTAACTGTACTTTTTATTATAAAATACAGTCATAAGTCCTGAAGATTCTGAAATAAAGTCTACTTTGACATCCTGCTAATAGATGTTCAAATTGAAACTTTTCTTGTGCCATCACACTGCAGCCCAGCTGGTGCAAACGATAGATGCTTCCTATTTTGTTAAATTGGTTTCCAGCCTCCAGATTATTTGCTATGCAAAGGTTGCTGTCCTAGAAGGGTTCACAGAATCCTTTCAGAGTCTGGATACGCTTGCATTAATTTCCTCCATGCCCTTTTTTGAGAATTAAGCATAGCACAATTGTGACTGTTCCCTTTTGATCAAACATTCCGGACAAGGACTGCAGTTCATTTACTGCCTCTCAAGTAACCATGTCAAAGTGCATTATAGAGCATGATGTCTGAGGAGGTGTTGCTACTATCTGCACTAAGCAGGCACATTTGCAAATTCATGAGCTCTTTTTGAAATTCATGAGCCCTTTTTGAAATTCATGAGCCATCCTCTGCCCAGTTTCTCGTTTTATTTTCTACAATAGAATATTCAAGAGATTTAATTGTCTTTTTCTTCTTCTGAACACACATTACAGCATCTTTTAAAATATAAAGCCAACAATAAAAATAAAATATGTCTATAAATACAAGGTAAAACAAGCATATGTGAATTATAGTCTTCTTCCTTAGCCACAATTCTTTCTTTAGTTAATGCATTTCCAGCTGAAATCATGGGGCATATGCATTTTCCATTCATTTCATCGGGTTTCAGTTACCTGGGGTTTTTTTTTTGGTTAGTTGGTTGGTTGGTTTGGTTTGGTTTTTTAATAGCAAATTATCCTGTTCCATGATATGTTTCGATGACAAAGTATTTGTCTGTGATCATACACTAGACACAGGAATTGTACTGGATTATGAATAGACGATGATGAATAAAGGTGTATCTTTTTGTTCAGTTCCATTCCAGTGCCTGAGCTTCTCTTCTAATAAATCCCATCTGGCTTTCACACTGAGGGGATTTTCTGGACTTAGGATAAGGATGTATGGACAGCAATAATCACCAAGATAATTTATTGTACCCTTCTAACTATAGGGCTGAGTTTTACAGGAACTTTATGTGGACACCACCAAAATACTTTTTATCCTATGCATATCCTATGCTACTCACATCATTAGGAGACAAAGTCAGAAAAGCAATTATTCCTCTAACCTATGCAGGATAATGTGGATAACAAAATATACTCTAGGGGTTTGATGGAATTAATTTTAGTTTTTGACTCATTACAAAATCCTTCTTGGTAACTTGATGATCTTTGTAAAAGTCAATAACAAATATTTGTGGAAATGAATACTAATGCCTTTTAACACCCACCCTTGAGATATTTATGAGCATTGATGAGGTCCCCTCTCCGTCTTCTGTTCCTCGGGCTAAACAGCCCCAGCTCCCTCAGCTCTTCCCCAGAGCAGAGATGCTTCTGTCCCCTCATCATCATTATAGCCCTCTGCTGGGCTCGCTCCAGTAGTTCCCCATCTTTCTTGAACTGGGGAGCCCAGCACTGGACACAGGACTCTGGATGGGGCCTCACTAGGCCAGAGTAGAGGAGGAGGAGGAGAACCTCCCTCGGCCTGCTGGCCACACTCTTCTTAATGCAGCCCAAGATGCCATTGACAGGAGAATCAGAATTGACCACAACCTTGACTTCTATTGGTAGCAGAAGTTAATCTTTCACCCAGTCAATTTCCACACTTCACTATGTGTTGGCTTAATTGCTCTTTCTGAGGAATTTAAAAAAAAAAAAAAAAAAAAAATTCCATTGCTCTGTGGAAACCTTACTGGACCTCGCAGTTTTCACAGACTGCTGGCTATCAAGGAAATTCTCATTGAAGAGGCTGTGCAGGATAAAAAAATCTTTTTGTTAAACTCTATGTTAGTGAACTGCCTGTGCCATGTGATTGAGGCATTTTCTGTTTGTCAGTTCTGAATACACAGACTCCAGCAATGATATAATGCACATAGCCAACAACATGGCATTGCTTTGCAAACAGACCAAGGCTGAATGTAAGTGAACTTCACAGAACTTCCCTACTAGTCCTGCTGCAACCCTGACTGCAGTGAAGCTCACCAGGAACCTCTCAGTTTGAGGAATGAAACAGGGAATATTTTGGCAGCTTTAGCTGCCTTTTTTACAGTGTTCACAGGACAAGGCAATTCACCCAGAGGCACTGAAAGACCAGATTTGGACATACCAACATTAACCTGTGCCATTCTTTTTTGTAAAAGACAGATTGCAAATACAAATTTGCAATCATTTTACTCTTTTCATGGTAAACTTCTTGCAGTGAATAGAATATTGAAGAGTACTTTTGAAAAAAAGTAACAAGGGGTAGGAGGGTTGGTTAAGTTGAAAATGTCTGGAACATGGGATAAATTGAATAAAGTCATAAACTAAATAAAATTTACTCAAAATAATACTCTTAAACAAGAAAAGATCAAGTTATATGTAAAAAGTTCAGATTTTGGAAAAGGCAATAATGAGATTTTTGTGTGTACATCCATGCAATGTATATGCGTTAAAATACTTTCAAGACGCTCTAATAAATCTTTGGATTAAGCCTAACCCAAAATCAAAGGACGACTCAGAAAACTCAGACAATTGCACCCATAGTGACGTAACTGCCAAACTTCAAAGAAATGAGGACTGAGTCTGAGTATCACACTTTTTTCTTCCAAGAACCAGGTCAAGCAATGGAGAATCATGACCGCGAAGTCAGATCCAAGACTCAAGATCTGCTCTCGCTACCCAGGGAGACAACCTGTTACAATTGGTATGATGCACTATCTGGTCTGCAACTGGCTCAAAAACTGTTTCCTGATCCAAGAAGCATAGGTAGCTAACACTAACTGAAAGTTTTAGTGCAACTCCAATAGGAACCTCTATAAAATCAAACTGGTTTACAGAGCTGTGTTGACTTCATCTGGCACAGAGTCAAACTTCTCACAAGTGGGCTGTTGGGATGAGCCCAGAAAACGTCTGGGCTCTGAGGCTCCTCAGGGATCCTACTGCCCCCACACTTTTCAACATTGGCCTAACGCCTTGGGGCTATCAATACAGATAATTGTGAGGAGGAGGACTGTTAAGTGGAACCTAGGAGCTGGGCAGTAGGAGTATGTCAGCGTTCTTGAAATATTTCCTGTCAGAAATTTTTTAGTCCTGTAATAGAAAAATACCATTGAAAAAAAAGTATTTTCCAATATTGCTTAAAATAATAAATGTTTCAAAGTGGTTTTGAAAGTATTTTAAAAGTTCACTAAAAGTGATATGTTTTCTTTATGTACCAGTAAGTGCTTTATAATGTATGTGTGGAAAACGAAGAAAATTCCACTGGCAATTTTAAGAGTCACTGCTTTAGAAACATGTACACAAGCTTTTATTCGATCATAATGCGATAATATTTTCATGACATCTAGCTGACTGACATCTGCAATACAGTTATATCAATCATTTGCTACTAATGTGTAAAAGATTAAATTTTACGTTGAATATTTTTGCACCAGGAGCACACCATAGGGTATAGTTTTGTCTCTATTACAAACTGTGGTAGGTGGAGCTGAGATAAATGTTGCTAAATTGGCATCCAGATTTGAATACGAATTCATAAAAATGAAGGAAAGCTTGGGTGTGTATCCTCAGCTTGAGAATAGATCTTGACAACTGTCAAAATTTGGAAACTTAGAATTGATCCTACCTTCAGATTTGTGAGGAACACGGTCTCACACACAGTGATGAACCTAGGACAAAATTCAAAGCAGTTTATCTGAAGACAAAGAAACGAAGCACAGAAATACTGCTATTCAAATTACCCAGAGTACCCAAAATAGAAACTGCCCAGAGGATTCTGCACTGGAAGTACGATATGAGGAAGTTGAGAGTCTACTATACAGTAGGCAACGTGTTTAGAGTAAGACTTCTAATTACCTCTTGGGCAAAGGAATATCCTAGGGAAAAAAAATAGTTCACAGAATCAAGTTTAAAATGTTTGCAAATCAACAGCATGCAATTAATTAGAAGCACATAGAAATGAAAATATTCAGTTTAATCTAAAATGCCTCAGTGTTACTTGGCTTGTGTTTCAACTGATGGTTGAGTTATATTTCTAAACATTCAGAAATTGATTCCATTCATAAAGCTCAAATGTTTTTTCAGCCCAGGTTAGAAATTTCCCGGGCCCTGGGAATGAAGTAGGACATTTAAGTGCAAGCCATTCTCATTTAAGTATATCTATTTGCTGGATGTTTTATTCTTCCTGTTTTGCAAGATGCTATGATATCAAATGAACAATACTCATTTGAGTGACTGCATCTGGCAAAATAACTTTACCAGTATGGAGGATTTATCCTCTGGAAAGGATTGCGTGCAAAAGAAGGTTGTAATGCCAATAATTGTTCTTGCAGAAGAACATGCTTTCAAACATAATGTATTTTCAGATTAGTGTTCCACAAGATACCCTTACTGAATTTGCCAAGGATGTCTTGTGGCTGTACTGCCTCCACTCTGTTTTTGAAAGTGGACTATAAACTCAAACGGTTGAGAAACAGCAGAATGCCTTTGGCTTTTTCCCCCCCTCCTCCTTGTCCTTCTTTCTCTCTGCAGAAAGTCTGAGGGAAATATTCTCCTACTACAGGAAGGTTTGAACTGAAGAGTACAAAATAATGAATGGCTTATGCTCTCGTAGGAGCATAATTTCTCCCAGGGTTCCACCTGTAATGAAGGGAGAAGTCTAGGGAAGAAGGTACATTAAAAGTAAATTAGTGACATTTCATAGCATACATTTTGTCTTCCCACTCTGCCCCCTTCCAGCATGTAAACACTCTACACTTCCATAATACTGGTTCCTTTAAAGGTTTTCTAATATAAAGCATTGGCTGCTTGTTCACTTTGTACATGCATTCCTTTATTTTTAAGCCAGGTGTAAGTTTAGTGTGCATTGAATAATAATATTGGTGTGAGCCACATATTTTGGGAAAATACTATATAGACTTTCTCTCACTGCTGTTTTAATGTACCTATATGTTGACCTGTAATATGCCAGCCACTGGCCTCAGTAGAAGAGGCTTCCAGACACAACAAGGAACATTGATGTATTTTGCTGGTTTATGCTGTGGCAAAAGAATTTACAAGGTACTTTAAAATAATGAACTGTGACAGTGTTCAAATATTGTTCTCCAGACCCATAGCACAAACACATTTATTGTGAGACCTAGCTCTTTTATACTATAAAAGCCGAAATACAAAGAATGTCATTACCATACCTCAGAGTTATTCACAATATGTAAAACAGAACACTGCGTAGACTACGTGGTGAAAATTGCATGGTTTGGTGTCTTAGGAGGCTTAAGAATGCAGTAAGGCCCAAATTAACTTGTCATACTGAATCCCAGGCACAATGCAAAGTTATTTCATGGTCAGGCAAGTTAAAATATTCTATCTGAATGTTCATCACAAATCTTTCTTATGTCTCCTGAAATTGCACAAGAGTCAAAACTCAGTTCCAGGATCCTTAGGGTGATGAAACAGCGGCTTTTGGAAGTTTGTCTGCTGCTACTGAAAGGTGACCTTGAAGTACCAGAGCCAGCGCTTGCTGCCGAGTCAACTGTTGCCATTATCATGCTTTGGCTGCAGCTTGCAGCAATGTTGTAATATTGTCACTCTTGGCAGAATTCCCTATGTGCATTAGTATGAAATAGTGTATACAAAGCCTGTATAAAGATGTAAAGGCTGGAAAAATGTAGGAAAACATGTTTAATTTGTTCAGTTCCCTGGGCTCATTAAATTGGCTCAATGACTGGATTTAAAATAACTGAGCTGATATATCAGCCCCAAAACATTTCTACGCCAGAACCAGCAGCAGTGTACTTTATAAATCCAATGCTAGATTTTCCTGTGACATACTGCCCTCTTGTGCATCAGCAGCTTTCTTATAGCGAGAACCTAAGAGCAAGAAGCCCATTTAGTCTCCCAAAATGCAGGTCTGATATTGATACAAATACAACAACTGGCAAAACATTCCCTAGAGCATAAGGGACAGAAATAATATGTAATAAACAGAAGTTCTCAGACTGCCTCTTGGTCTCCTTTGACATTTTCTATTTCTATCCAGGATGAATACAACTTCTTCTTAGATAAACAAATAAGTATGGTCTTCTTTGCAGATAATACCAAGCCAATGGACAACCGTGAGAGACTGATGGGTAGGACCATTCAGAGGGCTGTCAAGAGAATGGAGAAACGAGCTGGCAGAAACCTTATGAG
>KL278053.1:16458-60122 GCA_000699545.1 Podiceps cristatus
AGAGAATAAGCCCATACGACAGTCCAGGCAGAAGACCAGCCAGCTAGTATGCAGCTTTGCAGAAAAAAACCTAAGGGTCTTGAGGGATGACAAGGTAAACAGTAGCCAATGGTATACTAATGTAGCAAAAAACTCCTGCCTATCAGGCATGTGTATAGCCAGCAGCTCTGGGGAAATGTTCCTCTGCCTCTGTTTGACATTTACGAGATTGCCCTAGAAGTGCTGTGCCCACTCCTCAGGACAAGTACAAATACTGATATGCTGGAGCAAGTGCAGCAGATGGTACCAAGGTGGTGGGGGCTGGAGCACACAATGGAGAGGCAAGAGGAACGGGGCTTGTCAAACCTGGAGAAGTGAAGTCCAGGAAGAGATCCTACTGCTTGGATTCACCGAGGGGAAATCATGCTTGACCAATCTGATAGCCTTCTATGATGACATGACAGGGTAGATGAGGGGAGAGCAGTGGAAGTTGTCTACTTGGCTTCAGCAAGGCTTTCAACACTGTCTCCCTCATAGGTAAGCTTGGGAAGTGTGGGTTAAACAAGTAGACAATGAGGTGGATTGAGAACTAGAACTGGCTGAATGGCAGAGCTCAGACGGTTATGATGAGGGGTACAGAGTCTAGTTGGAGGCTTGTAGCCAGTGGTGTTCCCCAGGGATCACTACTGGGTCCAACCTTGTTCAGTTTATTCATCAATGATCTGGATGAAGGTACAGAGTGCTCCCTCAGCAAGTTTGTTGAGACTGGCTGATACCCCAGAAGGCTGAGCTGCCATTCAGCGTGACCTGGACAGGCTGGAGGGTTGGGTGGAGAGGAATCTCATAAAGTTCAACATGGGCAAGTGCTGGGTCCTGCATCTGGGGAGGAATAACCCCATGCACCAGTACAGGTTTGGGGCTGACCTGGTGGAAAGCAGCTCTGTGGAGAAGGACCTGGGAGTCCTGGTAGATGACAAACTAACTATGAGCCAGCCATGTGCCCTTGCTGCCAAGAAGGCCAACGGCATCCTGGGGTGCATCAAGAAGAATGTGGCCAGCAGGTTGAGGGAGGTTATCTGGACACATCTGGGGTACTGTGTCCAGTTCTGGGCTCCCCAGTTCAAGAAAGACGAGGAACTACTGGAGGGAGTCCAGCGGAGGGCTACAAAGATGATGAGGGGACAGGAGCATCTCTCCTATGGGGAAGAGCTGAGGGAGCTGGGGCTGTTTAGCCTGAGGGAGAGAAGACTGAGAGGGGACCTCATCAATGCTGATAAATATCTTAAGAGTGGGCATCAAGAGGATGGGTTCAAACTCTTTCCAGTGGTGCCCAAGCACAGGACAAGGGGCAAAGGGCACAAACTGGAACACAGGAAGTTCTATCTGAACATGAGGAAAAACTCCTTCACTGTGAGGGTGACCGAGCACGGGCACAGGCTGCCCAGAGAGGTGTGGGGTCTCCTTTTCTGGAGGTACTCAAAACCTGCCTGGACACGTTCCTATGCCACCTTCTGTAGGTGACCCTGCTTTAGCAGGGGGGGATGGACTAGATGACCTCCAGACGTCCCTTCCAACCCCTGTCGTTCTGTGATTCCCTGCTACTGGGAGAGGTAGGGAGCAGACTGGGCAGAGCTGAGGAAGAAGGAACTCCCTCAGAGACCAGCAAGGACTGCACAGAGTTTCATGCAACTTGGGAAGCCAGTGAGTTATCTGGAAACAAACATGGATCTTTTAAAAAATTCTTTCCTGTTCAGGTTAATCATCTTGTGTTTTCCTCTGTTTAATATGTTAAAACCTCTAATTTATATTCTATAATAGCATGAAAATTTTACATTTAAAATCCCTTTTGACTATCTGTGGAGAAAGCACTGCAGGGAGACTCTTACCACTTTAGAGCTAAAGCAGAGTGGTAGCACTTCATAGAATCATAGAATAGTTTGGATTGGAAGGGATCTTGAAGATCAGCTAGTGCCAACCCCCCTACCATGGTTGGGCAGACAGCTTTCCACTAGACCAGGTTGCTCAGAGCTCCGTTCAGCCTGGCCATGGACACTTCCAGGGATGGGGCATCCACATGAAGATCAGCTAGTGCCAACCCCCCTACCATGGTTGGGCAGACAGCTTTCCACTAGACCAGGTTGCTCAGAGCTCCGTTCAGCCTGGCCATGGACACTTCCAGGGATGGGGCATCCACAGCTTCCCTGGGCAGCCTCTTCCAGTGCCTCACCACCCTCATTAGGAAGAATTTCTTCCTAATATCTCATCTAAATCTGCCCTCCTTTAGTTTAAAACCATTCCCCTTGTCCTTTCACTACACGCCATTGTAATAAGTCCTTCTCCATCCTTCCTGTAGGCCCCTTCAGGTACTGGAAGGCTGCTTTAAGGTATCCCCAGAGCCTTCTCTTCTCCAGGCTGAACAGCCCCAGCTCTCTCAGCCTGTCTACATAGGAGAGGTGCTCCAGCCCTCTGATCATCTTCATGGCCTCCTCTGGACCCACTCCAACACATTCATGTCCTTTTTGTGTTGGGGGTCCCACAGCTGGACGCAGCACTCCAGGTGGGGTCTCACCAGAGCAAAGTAGAGGGGCAGAATCACCTCCCTAGACCCGCTGGCCACGCAACTTCTGATGCAGCCCGGGATACGGTTGGCTTTCTGGGCTGCAAACTCACATTGCTGGCTGAAGTTAAGTTTCTCATCCACCCCTACCCCAAGTCCTTCTCCTCAGGGCTGCTCTCGAGCCATTCACTGCCACCACATGCCCCAGTACTGACCCCTGAGGAACGCCACTCGTCACTGGTCTCCACCTGGACAATGACCCATTGACAGCAACTCTTTGGGTGCAGCCATCCAGCCAGTTCCTTATCCAATGATTGGTCCATCTGTAAGATCCATGTCCCTCCAGTTTGGAGACAGAATGCCATGTGGGACAGTGTCGAATGCCTTGCACAAGTCTGGGTAGATGATGTCAGTCCAGGTAGATGATGTCATTCCAGGTAAATGATGTCAGACTATGGTAGTCTGACAGGTAGATGACTTTCATACCCGAGTTTCAGTTCCTGTGTCAGTGATACTTGTTTTGTACAAAATGGAAAGTCTTCACCAAGAGAGGTTGTATTCTTTTAAATTTTTCTAGCCTGGGGAAAAAAAAAAAAAAAAAAAAAATCATTTTTGTGCTTGTAGGTTAATGTGGGATCTAGCCTCCCTAGGCAAGAGAAGAAAAAAATATATGAAGCTGGAAATTTGCACATTCCAGTACATATATTGACCATTAAGTTCTGGGCAAAAGGGTGTCCTTCTCTTTCACATTTATTGGACAGATGATTCTCGGGAATGCTATGCCATAATAGGTTAGATGAGTTACAGCTGCAGTTACTTATGTTTGGCAAGGACTAGTTTAACTGAGGCAAGCCCTGTGGCAGAAGTAAGAGGAGAAGAAAATTTCTGCATCTCAAACTGCTATGTCAAGTTTGGCAGTATGCATTTAAGCAGCCACCTTAGACATCCACATCTTTTTGTTGATAAAGCCCCCACTGTAATAGTAACTGACACTGAAGCTTTAGTGCTTTTGAAAAATGTCGCACTTTCTTTGGATTTAAATTAGAAAACTATGTGGTAATTTAAAAATAAATATTTTTTCCCTCACTTACTGCAATGTTTGGCCCTTTTACCTTTATGAGAAAGGAGGAAATGATAATACAGCTATTCTACCATCAGTTATGTACCACTCTATGAAAGTGATAGGTAATTTATCAGAGCTTTCAGAAACACAACAGTATAGATTTCTTATATAATAATAATAATTCTACTCTAAAGAGCTGGTGGTTAAGTCAGGATGCTTGTGATGTTACTGTCGCTGAACAGGAAACAGAGGTTCTGTAAAACCAGTGTCAGAACCATCCAGCTCAGATTCAAGTGTGTGACAGGCCATGTCTGGACTCCATGGAAAGGGAACCTAAAAGCTGTAAGACTTGCCCTCCAGCCACCTGCCTGGTTTTGAAAGGAAAGGGACCGGACTCTGCCTGCCCCGCAGTGCAGATGTAGCAAAAAGGCTCTGAGTCCTCCAGAAGGTAATTCAGAGCACAAGTCTTACTTTCTACCAACTTTAAAAGAATCCTAGAGACAACTTTCTAATTTAAAGATCTTTGTTAGGTGTCTAAAATTTTATAAGTTGAACTTTACCAGTGTCTTAGCAAAATGAACTCTGAAAGTTCATGCAACATAGCCCAGCCCCTGGTTTATTCCCGTGTAATATCATTAGCATTCATCAAGAGGGACTGGTAGCAAATTAAGCCCATTAATATGATTCTGTCCAAAAGTTTTAAATCAGTGAATGTTATTTTCAGAAGCCACTTTACCCATAATTTTGTTATTAGAAGTATACTCAGACATCTCCAGTGTATTGCTCTTTTCCATCTTTAGCAAGGGATTTGTCACAAGTAATGCTATTCAATTTTAATCCATTTCAAGCTGTGCTTGGGGGAGAGCCAATGTGAACAAAATAAAAGATTGTAAGCCCAGGAGTAATAAAATAAATCTCTGAAGTTAGTGTCAAATTCTGACATGTACTTTGATATATCTCCAGTAGAGCTAGAAATCACTGGGGAGGAAATATTGAACAAAATCAAATAATAAAAGATGCTCTGATATCTTCATTAAAAAGCAAAACAAAAAAAAAAAAACCACAAAAAAAACCAAAACCAACAAAAAACACAAAAAAACCCCCAAAAAAACCCCAAAAAAACAAACCAAACCTCAAAACTTGTCCATTTGCTTGAATTAAACAGTAGCTCAGTTATACTACTATAAAATAGTGAAAGCAAAGCTTTGCTATTGTAGGTATTTTTATTAAATTCTGTTCTTATGCAAATATTGTCTTTATGCATCATATTTGGACCAACTCTGCAAAAAACTGTTTATCTTGCGTGTATAATCATACTGACTGTTCTTGAGAATCAGAGACATTACACACAGGAGAATTTGGCTCTATCCTAAAACTTTTCCAGGTACAATTTGACAGCATCTTCTACTGTCTCAGATTTACTACTGCACTTGTTCTGCAAAGATACTATCTGGCTTGTGGAGTGAAATCTATTCAATAAGAGTGAAGTAATTGTTAGAATCACATTTTATTCCCACAGAACACATGACGTTTCGAATTACAGACCTTATTTACTGCCTGCTTTCTAAGCTACTGGTTGTGACTATTAGCAATCTTGCGGTAGATGCACATTTCAGTTATGCTAGGTTCCAAAAAAGCAGTTTTTATTAAAACATAAAACCTACTTTAGCTGCCAAATTACAGTGGGTACTTACAGATTATGAAACTAACTTAACGACCTGTTGCCTTGGTCCAGATGTACAAGAAGAAGCATCAGTCAAGCTCGGAGAGCTAATAAACATCAAGAATTCCTGGGGAGAAGAGGTCTACAACCCACTATGACATTATTGATATTTAGTATTAGGGAGTAAAATATCTCAATGTATACCAAGAAACATGGTGAAATGTGAAAGAGACCTTTGTGTTTCATTTCATGCAGCGTGAACAACTGTAATGCAAACGCAGTCTAAAGAAACAGAATATTTCTTATTTGTAAAAAGGGATGTGTAGCAGAGAGAACTTTGCCGGTGTGAATACAATCTGGAAAGTTTTTAAGTGCAATTTGCCTTCTTATGACAAAGAATAATGATGATGATAATTTGTTCTTTGAAGAAAATACACAAAGGTTTAGAAGCTGTTTTGTTATCTCACAGATTTATCATCTGGGATAACATTTTAACCTTGTAAGGCTGGATACTATCACTGAAATTTTAATAGAAAAATCAGACCTATATGCTTCTATGACTTTGATTGCAAGTTAATAAATAATCAGGTTTAAAATTTATGAATATCCTAATTTAGCCTCTGTTACTTAAATTATGCTGAACAAAATTTAACAACGCCCTTATCAAATCAAAGTTACAATTGCAATCAAATTAAATCCATCAGTAATATAGAATGAAGAAAGAAGGCAAACTGACTCATCAGGGAAGCCCAAAACAGGAAATTACACTATATTTGTCTGATTTTTAACATCTAAGCAGTGACAAACTTATCTGCTTTATCTTTTTTTAATTTGGACTGTAAGGTTATCTGAATCACTGTTTATTCAGTGACTTGTAGGGAGTCCAAAGTTTAAATACTTTGTTTTGATATGGAATGGCTTAAAATTCCCAATTGTTTTTGTATGGCAGAATACTTTTAGGCGGACGCACTTTTAGAGCTGAAGAAAACATAGACAGATTCACGATATTGTCTGCTAGATGGAAGGATAATATACATCTTATTACTTGAATACATTCACATGTCCATTATGCACATCTTTTCTAGGAAAATAAAAGCATCTAGTCAGGAGATGTCACAGTAATAGAGTAAGAAAAAAAAAAGAAAATAAAAAAAAGAAAAAAGAAAATAATAAACTCTGTCTTTTCTGGTCTTCACATCATCAAAATGAAGACTGGAAGTCAGTTCTGATGCCACTCAGTACCTGGTATCAGTGACCTTTGCTCACTTCAGTACCTTTGTTTCCCTGTCCATTTCTGGACTCTCCCACCATAATTGTAAGCTTCCATCTTCTTTCTTTGGTGCTCTGGTAAGGAAATAGAGACCAAATGTGTAGGTTTTCATTGCCAATTTACCACTCAATCTCTCCCTTGAAATAAACTCAGCAGAAGTCACAGTATTATAACAAAATCCAGTAGAGTCTGAGGGATCAGATCAGTTTAGGATAGAATTTCTTACCAAAAAGGATATACTCCAAAAGTATTATATTAAACCCAAGATGACTTAGTAAGTTAGTTTTGATCCTTGCATTCCTTATCAATAGCTGTGGCGTGCATAAGATCAAAGGTCCTGTAATTGCCCATATGGTACTAACTTGAATTGCTACCTAACTGCCACAACTGCCCCTTGCTTCATTTATGCTTCCTGTCTAACCATCGATTTTGTTTATATCGTCCTGCTTTGTTTATATTGTCCTGCTTACTCTCAAAATAGTTTTAAAGCTATGGTGGATTAAGAGGAAGCTGTCCCTGGGCAAAGGATGCATTTGGTTGATTCTGGACAGATTTAAAGAAGAATATTTTGACAATAGAATTATATGTACTTCTTATATATGAGAAATTTTAACTGCAGTATTATGCATACTGACATTATAACTGTTTCTAAACAGGAAAAATGCTGTAGACTTTGCTCATATAAGTCTGCTTCTTCCATAGCTTTTTTCCCCTGAAGTTCCAGTTTGCTTATGTCAGTTTTTGAGCTAGGACAAGATGCCATTTGTAGTTAGTTTTCTGCTATTTTTTCTACATTTGATGGTCCTGAGACACAAACAAAAGAAAGATGATGTAGATGTACTGAATTTGTGGCACAGAGGTAGCTCCCACTTAAAGGAATTAAAAGCTTTTTGTCAGGTACTCGTTTGAATGAATTTCAGAAGGGGAAGTGGAGGCAGAAGTGGAGTAATTCCTATTTCCCCATGACTAGAAACTCAGTTATTGCAAGACTTATTCAGCTATCATGGTCCTAATGTATATGCTCTGAGGATTCTCTTTGAGCCTTTGGTCCTCTAAAAATAGGTTACCAAGACAAGTCTGCTATCGTTCAAGACTGGCCCCATCCCTTCCCTTGGAGCGTATATTCACAATGTGTTAGCCAGCATTTTCAGGACTTTTCTTCTTTCGTTGGTCACCAGCACATTTTTTCTTTTTAAAGTGTCATTCTGTAACACTATTTCTATTATATGTTTGTGAGTAAATAATATTTATTTTCTCTCATACTTGTGCACTTATATACTCACAAGGAGTTAAAACCTTTGGAATATTTGTAGATAGTTGGCATGTCCTCACACTTGTTTTATGTGACACTTGGCATTTAGGCACTAGAACTTTATTTGATATAGCTCTTATTTTTCTTCTTTTCAATGTAGATTTTATATTGTTTTTCCATTAAAAACTTACAGAGAAAACTTTAGTGTAGCTGATTTCCCAGCTTAAATTCAATACAAGATTCAGTAAACAAATACCTTCTAACACAGACACTTCTTTATGGATTTATCTATAGTTCACCATATTTTTATTACTATTTCATTAATGGCTGAAATAAAGTGTTAGTGATGTATTCTATATTCTATAAACTGACTAACCTTTTTAGTTTGATAAGCATTCAAAATGATTCAGTTTCTCAAACTTGTATTATAACTCAAAAATATTATTAACAATGAGGCAGCTCCCAAATTAAATTTCTAAACCCGACATATGATTTGTATGGACATATCTGCCAAGGCAGGGGGCAGCTGTAGTCCCAGACCAAGTAGGCAGTTGCCTAAGGCAGAAGCATGACATGAAAATCACAGTGGTAGCGGAGCAGCTCCCCCAAGCCCCACCTGGTATGCTGAGATGAAACTATCATCTTCTCAGTCTCAGTAATGAGAAAACTTATCCCTCTCCCTGGCCTTGGGTTTCCCTCATCCTCCTGCTGGTAGACAAAGGAGGTAGGGAAATATCCCAGCATGGAGCTGGAGAAGGACTGCTCTTCCCTTCATCTCCCTTCTCTCGGGCAGTCATGCTACAATGGGTCAGGAAGTCCAAGCAGGTGTTTGTTATTTTGGCCTCATTAATTTTGATTCACTGCTGTGAAACCTTGAGTCTGCCCCTGACAAAACCATTATACTGGTTTCTGTACCGCTGTGCTGGTTTTAGCTGGGATTGAGTTAATTTTCTTTGTAGTTTAGAACTGTTTCTGGTTTGTGATGAAAATAGTTTTCGTAGGGAAAATAGGGATGTTTTAGCTATTGCTGAGCAGTGTTTGCACAGCATTAAGACCTTCTCTGTTTCTCATGCTGCCCCACCAGCGCATAGGCTGGGGAGTTGGGAGGGCACACATCTGGGAGAACTGACCCAACTGACCAAAGGGATATGCCATATCATACAACATCGTGCTCAACGATAAAACCTGGGGGAAAGAATGAGGAAGGGGAGACATTCAGAGTTATGGTGTTTGTCTTCCCATGTAACCGTTACACATGATGGAGACCTGCCTTCGTGGAAATGACTAAACTCCCGCCTGCCGATGGGAAGTAGTAAATAAATTCCTTGTTTTCCTTTGCTTGCATGCTCAGCTTTTGCTTTAGCTGTTAAGCTATCTTTATTTCAGGTTTTCTCACTTCTACCCTTCCGATTCTCTCCCCCATTCTACCGGGAAAGAGGGAGCTAGTGACTGTGTGGGCATGGGCTGCCTACCAGGGTTAACCCACAGCATCCGCACAGAGTTTAGTACTGTAACTCCTGAACAGCAGTGGGTTTAGTCATTCTGGTCATCCATTTGGTTATTGTTAGTGATCCTTGTAGCTTCCCATTTTTACTGATATAAACAAAGCTTCAAATCAGCCTGGCAGATTTTATTCCAATATGTCTCAGGTATCAGCGCTACAGGCATGTGCAAAAGAAGCTTCATGCACAATAATTCCCCCTCTAAGACAGACATTTTTCAATTTTACTGTAAAGTTGATAATCCCAGAAATAGCATTACATATGTGTGAAAGTTCAGCTGATTACTTAAGTAGCAAAACTAGAATTGTGTCTAAATTGCAGTACAGATGCCACACCAAAAAAATTGAACCAAGTTCCTACTTGTTAATAGATGTTCTCAACACCATCAACAGGGTTTCCTGATATAATCCATCAATTAATAATCTGTTTATTTAATGTTTATATTTCATTAGTGTTTGATGGGATCTAGCCACCTAGTTGAGACTTTTGTGCTTAATGCTGATTGGACATTGTAGATGATATACTCTATGACCTTCTATTACAAGAGGTTGGGTTGGGTTTTTTCCCCAGAGGATGTGAAGGCTCTTTTTAAGATGCAATGCGTACAGACAGAAGGAGATGGAGAAGAAGGAGAATTTTCACCTGGATGCACATGAAGGAGATGAAAGGTAGTAAATAATCAAAGTCTATTTTCAAAGGACTGTTCATGTTCTCAAAATATTTAGATGACTTTCCTGCAATGACATGAAGATTGCAAAGCTTTGCAACCCATTAAAATCTTTACTAAAAACCTAGCAATCCCTAGATTTTTTAAATCACTCACTCGTGTGTCAATTACAGTTGCTTTGAACAACTGATCTAGTGAGAGATGTCCCTGCCCATGGCAGGGAGGGTAGACTAGATGATCTTTAAAGGTCCCTACCAACACAAACCATTCTGTGATTCTATGATACGTCAAATTCAGTTGAAACTGGGTAAGGCATTAAAATATCTGGCTGTGTTTAAAAAGCTAGGTTAAAACTGGATATCTTTGAAGGAATTTAAGATCTAATTACTAAAACAGGAGAAAACAAGAGTGTTTGAATAGACAGGAATGTAAGAGAACAATTGGTTACTCCCAGAAAGAAAGAGAGCATTGGCCATACTGGTTAAAACTGGACTGAACTGGCACTGGTAGCAACTCCAACTTCCTTTTCAGGATAGGAAAATGGGCAGTTGCAAAATAAAAAATCAATAGTCAGGCTGTGCTATAAACATGTATTGGAATGGTAGACCCAGAGAAAATTTGCTAATACGAAATACCTTTTAAAAATGTAAGTAGGAATTTATATATTTCACTTCAGCAAGAAAAAGAAAAATTCTCATGAAATAAAACCATGTCTTGAGAAAATGCTTATTTCTCATTGTTAGTGTAATTAGAAAGATTTTTCTCTTGCAGTTTTGCAACAGCTTTTGTAATGTCATTTATATCCTGGCTTCTGCCACAGCCCTTACAATTTAAATAACCAGTTATCAGACAATGGAGGTGAAGAGCCATTAATATATGTCTGCTGCAAAGAAATCAGGCTTTTTCCTATTAGTTGGTGAAAGGCTCTTACGTTTCTACTTTAGGTGGAAATACATTTGGAGAAGATGAGAAGCGTTTTGTAAGACTATTCTTTCTCAGAAGTGTTATCTCAAGGCACCAGTTAGCTTATTTATATTTTGCCACTTGTTAATTAAAACATTTAATGTGAGTTGAGAACTAATTTTTATTTCCTGCCCTTGTATGATAGTCATGTTTAGCTACTTCTTACTAGTTGGATTTTCATTATACCTGCTGTCCTGGTATTTCTGGTAAGTATTGGACTAATGAAGAATTTTGAACCATTATGTTCAATTTTTCAGGAGGGAAGTTACCTTTTCATAAGCTTAATCCACCTGCTTCCGTAGCCTACATATGAAAATTAAAATGATTGAACATAGTTCTCAATATTAATTAAACAGAAGATTATTTCTGAAAATACATTTTGTGTAAATAGGTTACAAATACTGTCTCTTGCTGATAAAAACAGGAACTAACTGTTAAAAACAGATTTTTAATTTTTTCCTTTCCCTTTTTTTTAAAATCTAGAAACTAAGTTAGAACTGCCTTTGAATAATTGATATACTTTGGGCATTCTCAAAGCTTTGTTATACATACCTTAAAAACATAATATCAACATTTCCTTTGTTTCTAAAAAACTACACTGTCTACAGTACATTATTTGTGTCTTCTTTTCAGAATCTGGCCTGGAAATATTAATGTCTGGTCACAGGCAGCACGGCTTACAGCTGGGAGACAGCCTTGTCTCTCTTTAGATAATTGCAGCTTTCTAAGCGGGACCAATGCTAACTACACAAGCATGGAGTTCCCATGTTCCCTTTCCTTTCAAAGTCAAAGAAGTCATCTTAAGCCGTCTGCTTGGCGTACATCGGAACAAAGGAAAAAGAGCTCTCTCTCCACTGGGATGTGCATCGGCCTCCCCAGGCACCTTTTCTCTGTTTGGCTTCTCTTGTAGAACATAAGCTTCTACCCCTTGGTAAAGCAGAGTGAAGAACAAATATGTGCATAGACAGGGTGCAGCCTCTCCAAGGAGGGTGAGCTGCCTGGTGTTACCTCCTCACTGAACATGGCATCAGCTGTGAGAAGTCAGTTTTTTCTCTTTTCCAGTTTATTTGAGTCATGTGCGACCTATACCTGTCTAACTTTCTGCCATTCAGTTCTAGAGCTCACTACTGCATCTCTTGATTCATAAAGCTGATACTGCTCATGCATCTCTTATAAATTCTCACCCTCCAGCTGCCCAAGCTCCTACTTACCATAGGGTAGCCATGTTTTATTTTGAGTCCAGAGACATATAGAAGCAACCCAAATTCTAGGCAGGGGGAAGTATCTGACTATAAGACCTCAACTGAATGACTGGGAGATGAGCTAGGACTGGAATCAATGATCCCACCAGGCTAAATGTCCAAAGTTAGAATATTAGTGTTAGCCTAAGAAGTGTCACGCTGGCACATGCAACATAGTGCAAAGTAAATGTAGGACCTTTCATTTGTACATTAGTTTATATCTGTATAAAGACAGATAACTCTTCTGTTAACAGTAATTTCAGTTTTCAATAGATGGGAAAATGTAATATGAGTTAATAAATGTAAATCTTTTTATTGGTGACAATGTACTTTTTTCACAGAGAGAACAATCATCTAAAAGGTTTTGTAAAGGAAAAGTGATAGGAAAAGCAAAAATTTACTTGCCACAGGAAGTCTTGATATCACAGTGAATTGAATGAATTTTAAATGAGGTATGTGTAAAGGAGAGCAACTAAAGGATGACGGCTGTGGTGACTCAGTTTTTCTAGTCTTACTGAAGTTTTTGCTTAGAAAATAATTCTCCTTGGATTTGATCCAAGGTCAATTCCACTTTTTCTACTTAGTGGGAGAAGTCTCTGCTGTTTAACGTTAAGAAGTAGTGTCATTAGATGTCTGCATGCCCCTTAGTTGTCGAAATTCAGTATTCAAATGCAGTTTGCATTCACTAAGGACCTACTCAGCTGCTGTCTACGTTGACTTTCTCCTACTCACCCTGCCTGTAGAGTCAGTATAATTGACTGTTGAAAGGAGTTCCTAATAGTTGTCTGGCCTGAATGCCAAGATTGCACTGGATATTTTCATGACAATGAATTATATTCTAAATATTTTAACAAGGGACTCCAGCTAAAAAAAAAAAAAAGGCAGAAGAACTATTTCCTTCTTTTCTTTCCTTTTCATCCATTTTTGGTGAGAAAGAAAGGATAGGTAGCTTTGGCAATGACATCCACAAAAGGGACCCATGGTTGTGAATATTGAAATGGAGGAATAACTAACTCTTTGAAGAACATGGTCTACTTTTCTCTTTTTGGCATTTCACACTGCCTAGTCCCTGTTAATCTCTCTCTCTCTTGCTTTCTCTCTCTCCGTCATTATGAGATCATTGTGAATTGCACGAGGCAGCAGGACAGACAAAAAGTAACTAAGAACTATAGTGGTCAGCATCCCAATACTCATATAAGCCTTGGGCATCCAGCCACACAGACTCACAATTTGGCAACTGAGAAAATTATGTGTTTCTGTAAATTCACTGACCACCAACTTTACGTGAGTCTTTCACAGCTGATTTCTCAAAGCTTGAGCAGAGCTGGTGTAGGAAATCATCATAAATTGTTATCAGAATTGGAAAGTGTCATCTGGAGTAGCTTAGCAAATAATTTCTGGTAGTGGATTCCTTGAAATTTCTTCCAGAGGAGTGAGGAGAATTTTAATAGTAGGGGATATATGCAAGAATTATATCAATATTTAATTTGGAAACTTCAAATGGTTAACTGTCATTGCTCTGCAGTCTGATTTTCACCTACATTATTTCACATAGGCAAATGCTATATTCATATCCTTCTAAAATTAAGTCTTTATAAAGACTTCAGAGAGCTGTACATTATATATTTTGCCACCTCTGGCTTTGTCTCAACTTTCTTTGCAATTGGCTCTTTGGTAAATTCATGGATATTTGTTGCCGGCAGAAAGAAGCCCAGCTTCCAGCCCAGCTACATGTCTGTCTGTGGTGTTTGCAGATCACTGGAATTTATCTTCCTCTACCCAGGGAATTTCTAGATGTTTTGGAATCATATAATATTTGCCATTTGTCAGCTCTCATTACCATGTCCTTTCCGAAGTTGAATGTAATGAAACAACAAAAGCAACAGCAGCTGTTTTGCATTCAAGATGTTTTAAATATAGGGAAGATGTATACATCTAGGATTAGCTCACTACTATGTGGCTAATTTTTTAGAAAGATTATGCGTTATTAAAATTATTTTTCTTTTTATTTGTTATTGTGTTATGGAAATAATGTACTGCTATTTAGTGATGCCTGTACAGGCAGAGTGAGGTGGGGACTGTTTGCACAAGGCCACGTACACACGCACCGGAAATGTTGAGGTAACTTTGCTTAACTCCTCACAGGTATAAGTAATCTATCTTTTTGTTATTGAAGGGAATTTTAATCTTAATCTATTACTGTGTCAGTCAGCATGAACTGCCCTTCCAAAGGCAGGAATTTGTAAGCTGCTTTTTTATGCAGGTTGCTTTTCACCATTCTAGTATATTTTCTAGGACTTACATAATCACTATATAGCTTTTAGAAAATGCTACTTTTAGACTTTTCATTAATTGGAAGGATTTTTGGGACTTGCTAATTGTTTAGGATTAGAGATAACCCCATTATTCTAAGCACCTTCTCTTAAATCCCACAAATGGACCAGAAAAGCGATAAAATAGTGATGAATAGTACATTTGCTTTCTAAAGGCTTTAAGGAGGCACACAGACTTAATGCAACCTACACTAGCAAGCAATTTTCATTCACAAAAACAGTTAAAAAGGGGGATTTTGCAATGGCAATTGTCTACCGCAGATCTTCATTGTATAGCTTGAAGATTTTCTTGTATCCTCACTTACTAGAGAAATACATTTTTGGTTTTGTGCATCTTGTTCTTCATAACACAGAAAGGCAACCCTATCAGTCCTAAACAAAGCAGTGTTTTGTAGGAAAAACATTAGTTTGTGTAATGTGTATATATATGAAGATAGTAAAACAGAATTATCAAATAGTTCTGCATTTACTACCTGAGAAGAAGGGTGAGACTGAGGAAGGTCTGACATTGGAAATGCAGCAATATAAGTATATGACTTTCATAAGTATGAAAATAACTCAATGGATACAGAACTACAGATCTGCCAATTAGCTCAGTTTGGGGAAGATCTGAAAAGACTACTTCATTTTTGCAAGAAAGCCAGTAGCTTCCCACACTAGATCATTACTCCAGTTTCCCAAGGTCAGAGATCTGAGGAGAAGTAAGGGAAGAGCTATGACCCAGAAAGCAGTAGCACAGAAGACATCATCTCTCTAATACGTTGTGTTAAACAGTCAATGTACACTGCAGCAGAACTCAATGAATTCAACATCAAATGAGAATCTGAGGAGTAGACTTCTTTGGCTTTTTGCCAAAAAGTAGAGTAGACTTTCTTTGGGATTTTGCTTCAAAGAAGAATGCTGCATCTTGGTCGCATATACCTTTATTCAGATAACCAAGACTAGAGTATCATAATCTGAAATCATGACAGATTCTTATATTATATTCTTATTTAGAAGCTTCTAACATATTGTTCTGACTTTTCATCAGCAATGACACCTTTGTGCCAGTTTTGACTAAAAAATTAAAGATTTCACTAATCAAGAATTCTATGACTAACTCATTAGACTTTCCCAAAAACAATGTGATTGTACGTCATTAAAAATGGTCTCAAAATTTGAATAAATTTTTATGAGGCCACTAGATGGTGCCACATGTATTGTTATATGCGTCAGAAAACAAAGTTCTGAGGAAAACCAAATGAAAGAAACAAGACATAATACTGCTTTATGAAATAGTAAGGGTGGTTTTAGATATTATTTTCCATCTTCACCATCCTGCCATTGGTCTCTATTACCTCAAATCGTACTGTTCTTTCTTCTGTGCATTGGGTAGGAGTACACACTTCAGAGGGGATTATCCCCACAATGCCGGCTCAGTTTAACATATGAGATCAATAGCCTTCTATCTCTCGTCATAAATTTTCAGAGCTAAGTTCTCTAACACCTTTAGATATTTTGAGAAAGGAATAAGCTTGTAAATTTGCTTACCATACATCATTATTGTATAGTTAGAATGGCTTATCTACAATCAAGTTTTCCTGACCAAGTCAGCCAGCATTGGCTCCTGCACAGCACTCAACTGTGTAAGGCAGCAAGTCTCCTGGGGGTTCATATCCTCTCCGGTTTGGCGCTGGAGTAAACTGATCTATTCTATGAGTTGTGTAGTCAGTGCTTTTAAGAAAATAATTTTTTTTTTCTGGCAGCATAGACAATTGTGGGAAAGTGCAGAAGAGGTATGGCATTTGAGTGACTCAGTATGTGCTCACGTTATACAGCAATCATACCATAAGGTAGTGAGTTGTATTAAGTCATCATATGTTTTCCTTTCTGATCCATCAATTTGAGCTCAGATCATTATTACATTTAAAGAAAGGGAACGCACCTGTGCACAGAACTTAAAATGGTCCACACTTCGTTGGCATCATCTAAGACGGAGATGGGGTTTGCACATCATGACAATATTCAAGGTACATTTAGAGTTAATTTTGCAGTGAAGACAAATTTCTAGCCATTTATTTCACTGTAGAAGTTGAACTTTCATTGCTTATTAGTGTCCATGAGACTTTCTGACACATGACATCCAACATTGGCTTGAGACTTCAGAAGAAGATGTTGTATGTTTCCAGTTTTGATCTACTTTCCTTTTTTAGAGTTTTTAAAATTTTTTCCTATATAAATTCTATTATTTATATGCTTACACTGGATAATGACCAGGGAGGTCAATGAACCTATAAACAGAGGAAAGCAGAAGTGATCAGTCAGGTAAATTGCTGAATATTGAAAATGCCAAAGTAATAAAGTGTAACACTGTAATTCACGGAGTATGTGAGGCATTAAAAGTCATGCAGGTTCAGCTTTTCATCAAGATTTATTGGAGATGAAAATCAACCACAACTTGATTATTTTTACATCACAAATATTGTAGAGAAGATAATAAAGTAGTATGCATTTGCTCTGTTCTAAAAGACTTTATGAAATTGGACTGTTCGCTTGCTGCTCTCCATCAGACTCGGTCAAGGCTGGCATTTAATGGAAGACTTTCTCTGTGCTATAGGAAGGTGATGAAGGAAGTGATTCGTCTAGTACCATCATTTCTAGCCCCTTCCCAATACATGCAATAAGAAGTGCTTTTTGTTGGATTATTTTGACTGAGGATTAAAGCGTAGTACATTTCCTCCCAACATCTCAGCAATCCCCCACATTAGTAGTCACATATAATTTGTATGTGAATTTAGTTAAGTGTATTAAGGCCATGTAATAGAATTCTATTCCACTTAGTGATGTAAGAGTAGGTAGCACAAGGCAGTCCTTGGCTGTAAGGCCTTACTGTCTAATTTAAGACAGTCAACTCTTTCTTCCATCAGGAACAGTAGAGTTTTACCATGGAAAATCAGCCACATCATTAGGTGATGTTTTCCTAGCAGGTATAGCTCGGTGCGTATTTCATTATTGTGCCTTAGGGATGAGACAGTATAGTAAAAAAGGAAGTGAGAGGATCTTTGCAGGACATAAATGTACTCATAGCTTTCCTCTATATGAAATATAAGGAAGCTGCACCTTTGCCAGAGATTTATAGTGCTGTAGACACGTAAGCCACAGCAAGAGCCCACAATTTCCATTCTCTGCTTTGTAAATATGTTGCTGGGCACTTTCATTAAATATAGGTGACAATAAGTTGAAGCTTAAAAGTATAGGCAAAGATGTATTTGCTGAAGCAGAGAAAAGGTTGTCAGCTGAAAGCTGTGAAGAATTGTATCAGCAATAATTCAGAGACTGTTAGTAACAGAAAGCAAAACTGAAAAGGTCCTACACACAGAAACTAGAGAACCGGAGCATTAAAGCTATATGACCAGATATAAAATTCATTTATATATATTTAAGTCATCAGACAGAGTTATTCCTCTTCCTTAACTCCTTCTCTATCACTAATGGCAGTGCATCATAGTCCCCAAACCTTCAGGTAACTCGTGGTGCAAATACATTTGTCCAAACATTTCGAAAATTCTGCAAAACAGTTTTTCAAATTAACCATCTGTCCCATCATGTCAGATCTGATCATGAATGTGAGCTAAATGGACAAGTGTCTGTCAATTAGAAAGCACCTTCACCCTTGAGTGCCTGACTGCTGTTGATTCATTAGCAGTGCTACTGAGTCTTAAGAGTATGAAGAAGGCAGTCTTCTAGTGTATATGTGAAAAATATCTTTATTTGTTTATACTTCCAAAATTTGGGGAAACACAGAAAGGAAGTACCAATTCTTTTAGTAATAACAAAAAAACAAACAAAAAAAACAAACAAAAAAAAAATTGTTTCGGTAGCAGAGTCTCTACAACCCTCCCTTAGTCAAACTTAGGAAGACCACAGCTGCTGCCATCAGCCTTTTCCTTGAAGCTCAAGAAATCCAGTTCCTTCAGTTCCTCATCACAGGACACGCGTTGCAGCCTCTCTTATCTTCTCAGTGGCCCTCCAGCAGCCGTTTTCCACTTTACCCTTATGTCTTTGTTCTGAGGTCTCAGCCTGGACTGGGCACACCAGAAGTGGCCTCCTAGGTACCAAGCCAGCAGCCGGGTGCAGCCACTCGCCCGGGCCTCTTGGCTGTGGTCCATCTGTGTGCCTGGTTAGCCCTGTCGCCACAAGAGCGCACTGCTGGCTCGCGTTCAGTGAAAATCAGCAAAATGATCCATTGAGATCCCCTCGGTTTGATCAGAGGTATAACTTCAGATAAGCAGAAATGTTTCCAGGGAAATGTTTGCATTTTGGCCAGACCTTTCCTCACTGCAGTTCCTGATGCATTTGTGCATTAAAACGGGTATTGGCTACCTGTTTGCCAGGCTGTGTGCCAGTGACTAGACTTCATGCCCAAAACAGGAGCTGTAAATCAAGTCTGATGAGTAGTGTGAGGTGAAGAGCTCCTAGAGCAGGCATATTTTAATGCTAGCAAACTAAAAATATTTTATGAGTCAAAATTTAAAAATTATTTTAGGATGGTCTGGAAATTTCCTCAGGGCTCTTTTTGCATGTAGGGGCAGAAAGCTGATTTTCTCACTAGTCTTAGACTATACTGTAGCTTAATATCTACACGAGTATCTTAGTATTAGGCCAAAGTCCAAGAGGAGTGCCCTATGGCCAATGCTTGAGACAGCTCTCTTGGCTACTAACCATAAAGTTCTTAATTTTCTCACAGCCTTTTACTTGTGGTCTCACAAAGTGAGGTTTTTTTTTGCATATCACTGCCTTTTTAGAAAGTTAACCCTAAAGACAGACAGAAAATTAAGCCAAACAAATTTTTACTTGTCCAGAGGTTATAATGATACTAAAAATAACTATTATATTCAAAAGCTATGAATCTAGAAAATGAGGGTCCACTTTAAACTGACAGTCTAGTGAAATGTTCCAAATACTTGTATTTGCTACAACCTGTTCCCTTTAGATACTGGCTGGTAGCTGCAGGAGACTGTCCTGTGGAAGGTGACCGCTGGGTGAGGGTTAAAATTTTAAGCCTGGATAGGGTCACCAAGATTCAGCCAGATACAGAAAAAAGGTCTGTGCAAACAAAACCTCCTACCCAAACAAAACATCCAACTCGCTCTCCTGCCAGTTATGTCTGTGGGGTTTTTTTTCTGTTTTTTTTCTTTTTTCTTTTCTTTTTTTTTTTTTTTTTTTTTGAGAGAGAGAGAATCCAAGCATGTTTCACACATTTTCATCCTGCTGGCAATAATGTGCCAGCTCTTTTTAGGACAAATACGTTATTTTGATTAGCCTCATACCATTCTAGAAATGTTGCTTTCTCCTGAGGCTTAATGTAGTCTTGTTTATCTCAAGTGTTAAAAATGCCTGAGCAGCCTTTGGCCCCTTCAAAGCCTTTGCTTTATGGCAGCTTATTGAGCTTCATTAGAAAATTTAAAGAGTCAGGAAAGTACCTATCAGGCTGCCATCCTCACACTTGTTACTTCCTCTCTCTGAGCTGTCTGGTTTTCATCCAGTCTTAGGTATTTTCCATCACCTGGCAACAAAAATATACTATTTTTTTTTAATCATATAAAGCTATTTAACTCCTAGATTATTTTGGATAATTTGCCAAATATCTGCCTATTTGTGCATTTTATTCCTGATATTTATCACACAATCAGCTAGACCAAAAATCACCTCTCCTTGTTTATTTCTAAATGATTTCAGCTGCTGAAATCTCTTTACAATTAGTACTTCCCAGATTACCACCTATTAAGTCTGTACTTAATCAGAGGGAATAGTGCAAAAGTATTTCAGGACTTCAATATTATGGTTTAGCTAAAATTGCGATAGTAGTAAACACAGTGTACTGATGTCCAAGACCTCACAACACTAATTATCTAACAGTAAGCAAATCATCCTGTTAAGCAAGCTACCTCATTTTGAACTCCCTTTATTTACCCTTTCCAATGCAGAACACCTTCCTAGTAATTTCTTTCTTACATCATTTATGTATGATCTCATATACAGCACAGCCTTCTCTAATCTGACAGTTCCTCTTCTCTTGTAACTTTATGATCCAAACAAAACAGTTCTTTGTCAGAGATTTTTCCTCAGTTATTACCAAGGAGAAGCACATGCAAAACATTTGCCATAGGTGTTTGAAGAAAACTTCAAATCATAAAAGCCTACAAACTCTGTTCTATGTATATGGGGCAGACAGCACAGTTCTATGCTTCCCCCCATTCCCAGCCTTGCTGGGACAAGTTGCTGGAGAGGAGATGACACAGGAAGATCCAGGAAGCAAAATCTGACACCAGAAATGAGTAGCTCAGCGGCCGAGCAGCGTGAGGTGGTGCAAAAGCAGATATGCTGCCTCTTATTGGTATCATGGGGATAAGTCTAGAATTTATGGGATCTTTCATTAAGTGCTTCTCTGCCACTGATATTATAAAGGTGTGAGTAGCAGTTTTAGAATTCTGATGGAAAACAAACAGCGACACAAATATTCAGTGCATGTGTTCAGCCAAACTTTACTGGAATGGAAGAAAGATATGTGGGAGTAAGCAGGTTTGGGATTACTGTGGTTAAGCAGGATAAAGCCAGTGGAGTAAATTAAATCAATAGCTGAGATGATGACAGACTGCACAAAACAGAGAGTAAGCGTGGCACTGTCACAAAGTCAAGAACATTTATAGTTTGAATGGGCCTTGGAAGGCCATTGCTGGATGCTGAATCACTTTAGTCATGTGCACACATTCCTAGCAATGTCATACAACTGTCATAATGCAGCATCAACCTTCTCATTTACGGTTACTTTGATAGCTGACGGCAGTGCAGCGGCTTCCAGGAGTCAAGATCTTTGTTCAAAATCAAACTGTAATCATATTGCACCACACTATTGATTTGAAATTGATGGAAATCAAATAAACACTTCTGGTTACCATATTACTATATTGCATATTCTTCTCACACTTTGGCTTCTTAATGTTCACAGCTCTGTCGCTCTTCTATACTTTCATTATCATATTGCATATCACAACTACTGAATAATATATATACTGCAGAGGGCACTAACGGTGCATATGAACAGCTGTTGAGCGAACTCAGAGTTTCAGCTGTGTGAAATTAGGACAGTGGATGTCCGCAAGTATGTATTTATTCATTCACTAGTGTCAAGACATGCTTGGTCTATTGATGCTAAGGGCCTGATCAAATAACCTTAGACATAAAGAAAATAGAAATAAAATAAGATTCAAGCAATCAAGTAGTTCAAAGGTCTTGTATGTTTTAAACTTATTAAAAAGAATATGACAGAATGAATTAAAAAAAAACCAAACCAAACAAACCAAAAAAACCCAACAAAACAACACCTTGCCATTTAAATGATGCTCAAACTGTTCATTTAAATCTTCCTGCATTGTTCTTTGGGCATCTTAGGTTTTAGATGCCATAATTTGTGTGAACTCATACCAAATCATGACTTGAATATTTAAATGACAGTTCAACTTTTAAAAATTTACTTGTACTTTAAATGGATATTCTAAACTATAAAACACACTTGATGCATTCTCTGATGAACATTCAAAGAGAAGGTTTGTTTCTATTTCCAGATCTGTTTCTGAACAGTACTTTGACTTTAGGCAAGTGACTATTTAGTTCCTGTATGTCTGCAAATTGGGTGTGATTACTAGTAAAATGATTTATAATTCTTGGATGGAATACCTTTTATTAGTGTTACTATTTTTAGGAAAATATTTTGGCATCTACAATCATTTAAATTTTTGCTGTTAGGCTCATTGCTATTGTGTTTAGGATGGAGACTTTGGATGGAAAATGGAGATTTTGACTCTTTGGAAAGTTTCACTGTTCAAGTAATTTATCTCCTGTTTCTTCCTGCAGAGACAAAGTAAGCAGCCAAGGCCACAGGTGTCCATTTTTTTGACATTAAATGTCTGCCATACCCACTTTCTTAATGCCTAAAGCTGGCCTTTGCCATAACTATGATAAAAAGAGTAGAAAAACATTCCTAGTAGAAGTTCTAGGAAAAATCTGTTTACACTAACTCCAAGAAAGTTAGAGGATGATTTGATCATACTGTCTAAACAGTTAGATGGTACAGAATGAATTCTCAGACTAGCCTAAAAAAGTCTGAAAGGGTCCAGAGTTTCGAAGTTGAAGATAGATAATTTCATGCTAGATTTGTTTGCATTTTTAGAAATGTGAATAACTAGCTACTGGAACAACATGTCAAGATGCCTCTCCATCATTACATTCATCAATGTATTTATTTTATTTCCGAAAGATATGCCCTTCTAAGGATAGAAATTAATTCAGGGAGGTTCTGTAGTGCTCTACCAAGACCAATCCCATCTGGATTCAAATCTAGACCTAGATCTGCCATCTGATCCTAAAGGAGGGAGCACAAACTATTTTACAAGTCTATTCCCAAGCTTCTATGTGGCTTATGTAAGGTTTATTTTATACGATTGGCTCCTGACAGCCATTCATAAAACTTGCAGCATTTGCTATCCAAATAGCTTCCAGCCACTGACATTATATCCTCTAGCATATCTGCTTACATTCTGCTGTTGTCCTACTTCCAGATACCATTCATCTTTGAGCGCACGGTCTCACTAGATGCATCATTGCTTCCTCTGCTGATATCTTCATTGAAAGCACTCAGATATTAAAACCAGCAGGTGCCATTTCAACAAAATACTCATGTGATTTGATATGTTAAAATCCTGCAGGTCTGTTCTAAAACCGCTAATCTTAAACATATGCATAAGATTGTTTACTCACTGACTGTTCATACTGTGTCTACCAGATTATTATAGAACTATTTGAAAATTAGTTAGCTTGAAAGAAAATTAACCAACAGCACTAAGCATGCCCATATTAACCATTTTACAGTTCTACATTTCAGATGCCTGAGATATCTTTTCACCAACATTAAATCTGCATAAATCAGCACAGTCAAATACGGGAGTGGAGCCAGCTGTTCGTGCCTGCTTCTCTGCCACTCCATCCCACCTTACCCTCCTTCCCCTCCCTTATGTCCTATGCCACATTTACAAGACTATGACTCCAAAATTGAGGTAGCAGAACTGACCTGGGTTAAAACTAAGTCAGCACACAACATAGATAATTGAGTGGTTATTGCAGTCTGTAGTTGCTCCATACATTCATCATGCAGCTCCACAAACAGTTAGTCTGGTATTAAGAAATAAAACAGCGGAGGGATGGGAAGAAAAAAAACAACAGCAAACTATGAAGAGCAGTAAGTGTCTCCTTTGGGCAACGGCTCAGGCTCAAAGCATTTGTGAAACTCCTTGTTTTGCACTACCTTAGACATCATTGCTCCATGTGGCCTTAGCTTAAAGTTTAGGAATAATACAGCTGAAGTATTAGATATCTTCTCACCAAGGTACCACATCAATCAGCAACTTATACAGGCAGACTGTAAGACTATTACAATGATCTTGATTCCCTGAAAACTTCAACAGGAAGTAATTCCATTTTATATAAAAAGAGGACATATGCAGCAGGAAAAAAAATTAATGAAGCATATACAAATGACTTTCAAGATACTATTTCACATTAATTTTTTAACACTGGGTGAGCAAATAATGTTAGGATTATACATCACTGAATTAATTTCATTATCAACTTCACTGGCAGTAGTGTGAACATCAACATCTTGGAAAAAGAAATGCAAAGTTACATTGCATTCAATGTAAAATATGTCTTGTATAAAGGCCAAATAGGCTGTAAAGTAGGAGAAAATTACTCTTGTATCTCCTTTAAGGCTTGTTTCTTTTTGAGTGATATAGAAGGTAAATTGGAATTTTGCCAAGAGGGATCCTGAATCACTGTGTTCTTTGCTGGAGGTCCTTATAACTGTCTTATACTTAGCATATTGTAATTTTACTTGGCAACTCTTGTGCTGTATTATTTTTTAAGTAGGTTAAGTACAAGTCATATTATTATAACACAATTGTATTGCTTTCCAGGCTCAGATGTTGAGCTTGCAGAACATAAATGAAATCTAGCTGGAAAGAAACAGTGAGTCACTTAATCTAATAAATATCTTTTTTTAAAGTGTTAGAAAAGAATCTCTCCAACACATTAGAAGTATCTACCAAAAAGGTAGCATTCAGTGGATAAATCACAGAACTAGATAATCTGAGACCAGAGTAGTTCTACCTTTGTTGCACATAATTGCAGTGTGACCTTAAAGTCCATCTGCATAGTACTTTCCATTGATTATCTGTAACTGAGTAATTCCTCTCACTGAACATCAGCGGTCTAAAAGTTGGGTATCTGTTGTAAATTATTCATCTGGATTGCAGCTAACTCTTGTCAATACAGACATAAATACACTATTCAAGTGGGATGAACCTTTTTTAGGAGCTCTCTCCATTTTCTGTAGTGAATGTAGCTTGAACTGGATGTAACAATTTAAGCTAGGTAAAGTTAGGTGAGCTAAAGATCACCCTAGTATCTCCCTAGTTAATGTTCAGTTTCTTTCTGGATGATCCCTCTGGGAATTTCATATGTCATTAAATAAGAAGCATGAAGTAGCAATGGAATTTAGGCTGAGTACTTTGTCTTTAAGAACTTTTAACATCTCTTGTATTACTCCTGATTGCAAAGTAAGGATGATATCTGCCTACTTTTGTAAAACAGTTTCTTTTTCATGATTCATTTGTAATATGAACAATAAATGCCAAATAAGTTAAAAGCTAATGTGATTTAATTGGCATGGAATTTATTGACTATCAATTCTGCACTGATATTGATCTCTATATTGACACTGACACAAAGTAATTACTGACATGTGTTTTGCTGCTGTAAGGTCACGAAGGCCACATCCTGCATTCTTAAAAACAGGCTGCATTCCTATCCAGTCTAGCAGAGATTTTGGCTAAGACTGTGGTGCAGAATAGTTCCCTGAGTCTATATGCTTAGAATCAATATCAATATTTGTTAAAAAAAAAATGAAAGAAAGAAATGCACATGCACTGAAAAACAAAAACCTTGCTTCTAACTGAAATAAATCAGTTCCTTTAGCAGCTTGTCCCTTTGGGACACCTAAAGGCAGTAGTTCATATTATGGACTAATGGGCTGCAAAATTTCAGTGTAATGACAGAATTTTGTTTCTGGCAGATTGACAGAATTTTCTTATTTTGGGGAAGGCTGCAGGGGTAACCATAGCATAAAAGTAAGGTCAACTCCAGTCAGACAATTTTTAGTAACTAGAAGATTGTGATGGTTGCCTGGCAACTACAGCAGATATAAACTAGCATTTCCAGGTGACTTGGGAGACTTTTTCTCTTCGTATATTGAGAAGATCATTTTTTTAAAGAGTCTGGTATTCAGAAAGGTACATTAATCATGGTTAACTTGGCTTGTGGTAGAGGCAGAGATTGCTGATCTGGGTTCTTCCCAGCACCTTTTTTCCCATGTTTCTATGAAGTATTAATATATCATCTAACTCTTAATTTTATGAGATGCTTACTTGATTGCACTGATGCATTTGGATAAACTAATAACATATGTGGGCTCAAAACATCTCTCTAGCTTCCCAGCATTATCCCCTAAGCATTTCCCTCAGCTTGCAGAGAATACTCAACACCTTCTAGGTGGGATCCATCCTATGCAGAACTCCATCTTTACGGCATTTGTAGGAAATGATTACAGAAATCAAGGCCTTCTCTTCGAACCAAGGAAGAGTACTTGTAAGCATAAGAAAGCTATTTAAATTTTAAAACTGCTCTGCTTCACTGGGTCATTCCCATTCTCCGGTACATTTCTCAACTCTTTAATTCCCATTGTTTCATTAAAAAAGCAAAAAAGGGTAGATTCAGACTAGATATAAGGAAGAAATTCTTTATGATGAGGGTGGTGAAACACTGGCACATGTTGCCCAGAGAAGTTATAGATGTCCCATCCCTGGAAACATTCAAAGTCAGGCTGGATGGGGCTCTGAGCAACCTGATCTGGGTAATGGTGTCCCTGCTCACTGCAGGGGGGTGGACTAGATGGGCTTTAAATGTCCCTTCCAAACCAAACCATTCCAGTCACAGCTGGTATTGCTTTCTCTTCTGGGATCCTCTTATCTATCTGAAGAGCAATTCCTTCCAATTGTGATTCACCTTTGGCTGCTCTTGTTGCTGTCTCAGCTCCTCTGGTATGTTCAGATTGGCCATAAGGTGGTCATGGATAAGGATTTAATTTTCATGACTATGTCTTGCAAACGTTGCCGTTCCCATGTAGAGGATAAGTTATCTGAGGAGAAATTAACTCCAGCCACATTCAACAGGATGGCTATTGTCTAGCTTGCTTTACAGTCAGTGGAAGATGGCTGCTACCTTTTACCTGCCTTAGATAATTATGATACAAGTGTCCTGAACTAACTACTTTCAGAAAGCGATGGCTAGGTGGAACGTATTCCATACTTGATGTTGCAACTCCCAGTGTCCTGACAGTCTTACAGGCACCATAACCCTTTGGCCAAAACAAATTGCCTATTTCCACAGGGCATCTGGCAGCAACTTCACAAATGATGCAGCAATAGGTCTGTGGTAAGGAATGTTACTACTTAATATCTGCTTTGTTTCTTTTCTCTTCTGCCTGTTGTTCTTTATCTCAACCCTGGCTTTCCCGTGCATACATTCATTTCTCTACACTGTTAGTCTAATCTGAATATCAGGTCTTCTGAAAAACATTCCTTCTAGTCTTGTCTTCTGATAATAGCGTGTATCATTGAAAAAGGTGGTGTTTCACCATTCCATGGATCTAGCTGATATTTTGCACTTCTTCTTCTCTACGATTTCTGAGATACTATCTATATTATAATAGGGCTCCAAACTGTCGGATGCTTAACTGCTCAAAACTGTATGGTTTATATACCATAAGCCCATTTTTAGAGTCAAATTGGCCTTGTTGCATCTGTTTCCTTAGAAAGGTAATCAAAAAAGCTTGGGTTTTGTTTGTTTGTTTGGGTTTTTTTCCATTTTGACAATCCTTGGCAGTTTGTTTCGTTGTTCTGTTTGATCATTGCACTGTAACATGCTCCACATTCTGGTTACAGTATTATTAATTTTATAGTAGTGTTTTGCATAACGTTTTCTAGAAACACTTGATCAAATATTGATTTCTCATTACAAATGAGAGTTTTATTACACATCCCTTGTTGCAGGCTCAATACAGAATAATTTCATTGAAAGTTGATTGCCATAAAATAGTTTACTGTCAGTATAAGTGAGTTCAGGGATTTTGTTGGTGTTGTTCTTTACATTGTTTAATCAATGTGTGTAGAACAAGTAACATTTCAAAAGCAATAAACAAATAATTAGTCTCCATACTAGACTACTACTCCTTGTACATGATTTCCCTTCATGAACAGGTGCTGTGTCTTTTATCATTTCCCATTCTTTTTATTTTACCAGTTATGTCATCAAATTTGACAATCATTTACAGCTCATTGATGAAGAATGGTAGGTAAAATAAGCATCTACTCAAAGACCTGTATGCTGTTTCACTTGTCAGTGCATGTACTTTTTTTCAGCAGAAGCATTTAGGATTTCCACAAGGATTTTCATTCATACTTCTCTCATTTTGTGTTAGAAATTGTACATGTACATACATCTTCAGATTATTGTCCTGAATATAGCTTGTGTTAAATGTCTTGCACTAATCCATCACCTATTTTGAATATAAGATACTTGGACAGCTGCTAACAGTCACAGTACCTACTATGATGGAATGCTAATTCTTTTTAGTGCCAGCAGCTGCTATTGTTGAATAACTAATGCATAAAAATAAAATATAAGATTAGTGGATCGTATGTACCACATTCAAGGCTTGGCAATAATTTTTTACCAGTCATGTCTGTGTCGAGCAAATAAATACATAAAAATGCATTTCTAGTCACAAGAGTGTTGGCAGAGTTAGAGAGAGTTGCATATGCTTACACAAACATGCATCCCTGAAAATATCTTTACTGTAAGTCTTCACAGAACTATGCTGGGAAGTATTGATGAATTTGAGGACCCATCTGGAGGTGAGACAGGTAGTAATCAGGTGACATAAAGAGTAAGTTATGAATGGCCTTCATTCAAAGCAGTAGTTTACAAGTAATTTGTAAGTAGTAGTAGGTTCAAATATGGCCTTCATCACATTACTGAAAAGAAAGAACAAACTGAGATTATTCAGGAACAAGAAAAATCTTTATATATACTTCACCTAAAACACATTTAGACTCTGTTGTAGAATTAGACTTTTATTCCTAATCTGTATTCTGAAATATGGCAAATTTTGCAGTTGATTCGGCACCTTACCCTCCTTTATACATATTTCGACAAGGGTAGCTGCAGTCCTTGTGATAGAGAAAACACTGAGACAAGTTAGAACACATGGGTAAACCCACCTCTGTCTTGGGCTGCGTGTCTTGTTCTCTGCCTCTGATGTTGGCTATCAGGGAGTCAGCATGAAGCAGTGGTGCCATGCAAAGAAAAAATTAGTTCCCAGTACCACTGCAGGGAACTAGAACATGGATATAAGGTGAGACTTATTTAGACTATTTTAGCTCTTTGATTAATTCACGCATTGCCAATTAACAAACTGCAATCGTATACAAGAGAATAAATTGTAGCATATGATGTTTAGCATTTTAATGCGAAGTTCATGGGAAGACATCACAAAGACAGTTCCATCCAATGTCTGTTTTATTTATCTAATACTTTAGTATTAAGCATTAAACATTATCTTAGCTCAGTAATGTCTCATAATGAATTACTGTTCTTACACCAGTCTACCTAAAGAACCAAGAAATATTTTTTTACATTAAATTAGAAGGTTTAAATTTTTTGCTACCCTCATATTTTTCTTCCTATTAACTTACAGGTATATGTAGGCCATGGTTTTTTAGTATCAGACAGTAACACATTTATTCATATATTATGTCATAGCAAAATGTTAGGTAGATGATGCTCTTTCAGAATTCTGCTTATGTCAGAAATTATCTGTATATGATTTACAATGCACCATTTGAGAAAAAAAAACTCAAGAAGGAGAAGAAAATAAAGCAGAGAAAATTTTAGGTGCTGGAAAGTACTTCACTACAGAAAAAGTACATAAATATTTCAGTACAGAAAAAGTAAAAATAGATTATTATAAGAAAAAATTGGTCAACATAGAAAAATTCCTCCTTCCTACACTGATTTATTCATGTAATGAATGTGCAAATTATCAAGGTATAAAAGAAAAAGAAAAACATAAAGAGAAAAACAAAAAAGAAAAAAAAAGAGATGAAATAAAAAAGTATCAATAGGATCCTATGTAGGCACATTTGCTGTGTTAACTGCATGGTAAAATTAAGAGGTCCCACTGATAAACTAGCACAAGATGAACATCCATCCCATGCATTCATAAAGCTATAAGTGGCACTGTGAAACGGGTTGTTCTTGAGTCTCCAATTCACTGCACGACACTGCCACATGGTATGGGAGCCTATTATCCCTGTCTGAGAGCTTGCACCTGGGTTTTCTCCTTTCTGTGTGGTGATCTTTGTTGCAGGAACATGAAGATTGGTGGTTCTTGTCTAAATCAGCTGCTCCAGAAATATGTACTTACAGCTGATAGTTACAGAGGAGGAGCATGAAACATGCATACTGTAATATTGCATACAAAAAATATTCACATTACTTTCTAGATATTAATCAAAAGAAGCCCAAGCACAAAACACAGAATTGGTACTTTGGTACTTGTACCTGTAACCCAGCTACACCTGTCTTGAGACGACACCCCCGTTCTTTCTTTTCCAGCCTTCCTTTCAGTATTGAGCAGCGATCATTCAAAGTCCTCTTTCACTGATAATCTCCCAGTCTGTCACAGAGTTGATATTATCCGCCTCTAAGAAGACAGATCTTTGCCAGTAGCTTGACAATAAAAGAACATGACATTTTCTTGCAAATTCTATTTGCTAGGACGCTGAAAAGTAATATCATATTCCTGCAGTGGAGGCCCTGCCTTTTTCACAATCTAATGCTCACTAGTACAATTTGCTCAAACATTATTTAAGTAATTTTAGCTCTTTTGTAAGTCTCTGTACATAGCCTATGGTTTCTCAAAAGTAATTGTTCAAATAATTTGCCAAATATTTTGTGTTTCTATATTTTTTATCTCGGTGGTTAAATAACATCGTATAGTTTCCAGTGTCAGTGTACAAATTTAGTTTCCTCCTCCATCTACAAAATAAATCTTCTAGGACAAGATAAATAGGTTAAAAAATGATAACTCTGACTGACCTCTCACAAACACTTCTCTTTGGGTAAAGGACACAATGAGGCATTAACCTTAGTTTTTTTATGAAAAATACTTACATTATAAACAGCATACTCTATAAATAGTGTGCTTACTTAAACCAGCTGACCTAACTTTATTTAACATAGTCCTAGATATAAACTCAGTCACTTTTTGTTAACTTCAAACCTCTGGCTACTCCCTCAGATTGTCTCATGACTATTGGAGAGCCTCAAGCCAGAGCTAGGGAACAGACAAACCTTGCGAACACTGAGTGTCAAAGGACAAATTTCGTCTACACGCAGAGGCGAACACCAAGGTTGCTGCAGATTTAGACTGAAAAATATATATCTTCAATAGTAATTTGTAATCCAGATAAAATCTTTTATACTAAGGACATAGGGATTCTTGTGTTAAGGTGTTAAGGATTTATGAAGGCTTTTAAGGAGATATGTTGATTTTCTGATGCTTTTGAAAGTAAATGTTATCAGGATGCATCAATAGGTTTTGTCTGTTTTTAGTTTAAGAAACATACTGTGCTTTTCACCCCAGATCACCTTGCAGTTCTCACATTCATCCCTATGTGACATAATGCAGCTGAAACCAGCCTTGGAGCTATTATGCAATGCTAATGCCTTTTTGTTTATAGTGGAAATCAGCCATTTTCTGCGCAGCCTGGATGTTACCATTCTGAACTGTCCTACAAAATGGCATAGAGGTTTTCTCTGTTCTTCTAACAGCCTTATGAATCCAGTTTCATAGAAACCCAAAAGGAAGGGGTTGTCCTGGTTACTCCTGCTGATTTTTTTAACTAATTAATAATTTGTTCTATGATGTTTGGGGTTTCAGCTTCTGTTCTTGGAATCAGCAATAAAACTAATTGATATGCAGACTATTTTGTTTGAGTATTTGTTGAACAACTGGAAAAAAAAATTATTTTTTTTAGAAACGTTAGAAATTTCATGATGATGCCAGAAAGACAGAAGCCTATGGTAAGAAGAAACTGTAACTAGAACTTACAGTTCTTGGCTCTTACTGAAAATCAAGGGGACTTTTACTCATCACAGAAGCAGAAAGGAAGGTAGGCCACCAACAAAATGTTTTTGAAAATCTCCATCACATGTTTCAGGTAAACCTAGAAGGAAGGTGAAAAGAACAGCACTGCAGATGAATGAGCAAAAAAATTATTTGCCTTAGAATGGAAAAAGCTATTCCTAAAACATTAACCACTAACATTCCAACCAAGGGTTGTTGCAGTGATATTTCTGAACATCTTTAAGTGGTATGTGTCTGCTCTGCTGAAGTGGGACAGAGAGAAATAATTATCGCAATGGGCTTTTTTCTTCAATAAGGAGTAAGCTTATTGAGAAGATACCATGGATCATCCTAGGAAGATGCTGTTGTGCTGTGTTGTTCTCCTTTCATGCTAAAATACTTCTTTTGTGGTCATTTTCCCAAACTAGTCTGAGTTACTGGGCTCCATCTGCTATGTAAGTGGCATATTACTTTAGGCATGATGTGTTACTGCATCTGTCTTTACGCTAAGCTGGAACATGATCCTCCATTCAGAGTATGGGGAGAGCACAGACAAAATGTCTTTCCTAACACAGCTTTACAAAGAAGGCTGCAGACAGAGAATTTTCTTCTTTGTTGTTGCCGGTTATACAGGAGTTCAATTCGGTCAATAAGCAACTGTTTGAATTCTCTGATTAGGGCTTATGTTATGCAAATTCTATATGTCTCTGCTCTCAGCTAAAACTATATATTAATTTAGCTAAATAATTTATTTTTAAATGTTTTTCTTGTTGTGTGACAGTTATTCCATTATTTTGAACTTTGTTGTTTGCATGTATATAATTTTTCAGTAGAATTTCCTAGGTTTAATAACTGTATATGTGTTTTGAGAGTTTTGCAAGAGAATGTGTGAATTTGTCCTGTGAAGTCTTCATTCATGTTATAACATAGACATTGTAGAGCACTGTACCCTTCTTTATTTTATTGTGATTTCATCATCCATTCATTCAAAAGGAATTTCGAGAAAGAGCTTTGAGACAGCACAGGACAACAGCATCTAGATGTTAAAGTTTACTACAAATTAATGTTTTCTGGTTTATCCACAAATGTAATCTAATTCTTAAAAACAGATTTTCATTATTTTCATCACTAATCATTTAGTTAATTGCTCCCTCCTTTGGATAACACATTAACATTTTACTTTGCCTGCAGAAGCCTTGGGCACTCTAGCAATATGATAGAAGACTATATTTTCCAAATTGTCACTCATTAGTCATGGTTTCTGACTGTCAAAAACATGGAATCTAAACACTTTTTGGTCTAGAATTATCTTGCTTTAATTCTCCAAGGTTTCAAGAAGTGAAAGATGTTGTCAAAGAATAATAAAAGAAAAAGCCACAGGATGCTGAGTCCACAGGATGTTAAGACATATGGGCATTCATTTCCATCTGCGTTTAATCATCTACAGTTAAACTAAAGAGCAGGAGTGGTCTTTCAGGCATGGGATTTGTTGATTCTGAAATATTGTACTGATTAATTTTCGTTGTCAGTTGATTCTTTACTGTATTATTTGTTGCAGATCTTTGGGTCAACATTAACCTGTTTAATAGGTTAGGAATTAATGGAGATTGGTCATAAAAAATGTTAGACTTCCTGTTAGGTTGGAAACAACTTTATATCAATTATTACAATGACAGATTTATACTATTGCTGCTAATAGACAAATAACCTCTGATGTATCTGTACCCTAGGGATATTACAGTTCCGTGTTAAATCTGAATGACCAAAGAAAAGGATGAGAGAACAGGGGTACTGAACAATTTTTATGGTTATCTTAGTAGTGTGCATTATTTGCCTGTCCTTATGAAGGTAATAGAAAAGCTGTTGAAGTTCACATGGTATGTTTTGGCAAATTTATCTCAGCTGCACCTACTTAATATTAATAAACATGAAATTTATTTAACAAAATGAGTCAATGGCATAAGCACTGACTGCAGGTTAAGCACATTAAAATATGCATTTCTGTGTAGGAGATAATTTTTCTAGAAACCTTCTTTAAGACTTAATCACTCATTAAAATTAATTGAAGGCTTTCTGTTAAATCAAAGTGATACTAGATCATTAGACACAGATAAAGATCTTACTCTTTAGACAAAAGGCTTTAATAAAACAAATTGAATCTAAGATATCTCCACTTTCATGTATTTCATCCCTTGCAATTCCTTCAGCAAGCAGATCGTCAAAGAGCCTTACCACTGCAAAAGATAAAGTAAATCCTGTTCGTGCAAGCCTAAGTGACATCAATGAGGAAACACAAAGAATTTAGAAACTGTGTGTAGGGGACTCAGGTTGGTTTCTTTACATCAACGGTAGGGAAGATAAGTGGTATAACTGAGTTTAGAGATAACGGAGAAAGTGCTTTACATGAAAAGGCCACACGTTACTTTCTGGTGAAGAAAATAAATCTTGACTTTTCTCAGATACTTTGTAATTGTTCTTAAAGTACATGGTCACAGAATTCTGAATTTATAACATATTTATATTTTTATTATTTCTAAAGTAAAGGGAAATATTGACAGTTACCATATTTCCAGATTTCTAAAATCTGCTTTTGTTCCTAGCCAGAAAACAGTGGTAGCTCACAGTTGGGGTGGGAGGTGTCAGTGAAGAGGGAGTTGTTTTTTCCATTCTTTAATATCACATTAATAGGAGGGAAAGAAAAGCCAGTGGTAATGTTCAGATGTTTTTAGAGAGTTGTGAGTTGTGACACCTGGAGAAAGCTCAGGTCCTGGTGATATAACAGAAAGAACCAAACTTAAATGCCATTAAGTTTGTATCACTTATGATTCCTGGTAGATAACTGATTTAGCATTACGAGAAGTAAAGTAGTTTTTTCCTCTGAAGAAAATTAAAAATGGCAAAATATGTCAGCTGTTTTTTGAATAAAGGTAATCTCTTTTAGTTTGACAATTATTTTATAATATGCCATCTTTCACTGAAGAACTTTTAACCAGCAACTGTTCATAAATATGGTGGGTTGATGGGTTTTCTTTGTTACAAATCTTACACGGATTAGAGTAGCTGATGCCTAAATGGATTGTGACTCAGAGATACAGCCCAATCTTTTTACTGAGGTGAGATACCAGCTTTGTCTTGTCTTTTCTGCATAGGCCATATGGAGGTGTTGCTGGGGCCTCTGTAGGAGGCATACATCCCCATCCATCCATCTCTCCGCCCACGTGGAGGAAGCCGTGGCAGCTATTCCGAGGACAAGGCAGCAGGCCAAGCAGAATCATCCTCTGGGCTACATCCAGCTCGCAGAATACTAGAGACCATCCTGGCCAGAGCTGCTCACGGCTGCATTAGTCTGAGCTCTAAGAATACCATGAACCTTGGCTGAGCCCAGGAACTTGCATTTTTGCAGAAGAATGTTCTTGTCCTGATACTTGTTTAGAAGAAAAAAAAAATACACGTTAATTCTTCTTAATTTCTTTAATTTGACACTTCAGACTGCAAAGCTCCTGTGGGGGAAAAAAAAAAAAAAAAAAAAAAGGAAAAAAAAAAAAAAAAGAGTAAGATGAGTTCATTTTGGAGGGATTTCCTTTTACAATTAGAAAGCGTGTGCCTATTGCTTTTGGTTAATTGAGCAAACAATGCCCTTGATAGCCATTTCCTTTCAACATAGTCAAAGGCAAGGTAATTAGTTAATTGCCAGAAGGAGTTGTTAACTACTGGTAATGAACCACTATTGAGGAAATTACTACTACAGTACCATTAGATACTGCAAGCATGCATGAAGAGGAGAAAATCTGATATTTCTGTGCTTTTTTCCTGCAAGGTAATTGTAGCATATATTGCCAAGAGATATAGCAAAAGGAAAAAAAAAAAAAAAAAAGAAAAGATAAAAGAAAAAAGGAGGAGGAGGAGAGAGAAAAAAATTAACGTTTAGAGCAACAAAATTATCCCATTGTTAAGAATTATTCTTCATGTGGCTAGCAATGACATGAATTACCAAGATAATAGTCCAAATCCATTTTAACCTTTCATCTTGAAATATTGATAATTTGATCCAGCAGTATATATAATAACAATACTTTGCTAATACTTACATTATGAAGTACAGTGTAATGTATTTTTATGCCATTTACACAAAAGAATTAAAAAGAACTCACTCTAATCTACATATGATTTTGTAAATAGGTTTGAACCAGACCTAAAAGATGGATGTACCCATCACAAAGGTTATCATCATTGTCACTAATGACTATTCCTTGTTGTCAGATTTAACAATACCTCTGTTATGTATCTCAAAAGAAAAAGGGTTAGGTTATGCTTATATCAAGTATATGAAGGCCAAAACAGTTTTTAGAAGACTAAATTATAGTGTAACTGCAACAAAAATAGGAATTAAATATTCACTAAATTTTTCAAGAATTAAAAAAGTTATTGATAAAGCATATATCTTTTTAGTCAGGTGCTCATATAGAATCTTGTAATAAAGAAATTAGGCATATTAAACCCAAATACATACAAGAACTACCTGTGCAGAGTAAGCCCAGTGCAACATACATTATACTTCATGAAAATTAAGTATCCAGGTGTACTGTGAGTTCATGAAATGACAGAATCACAAAATTACAGAATGGTTCAAGCAAGGCTGCCTAGACCTGGGAGTCCAGGACTATGTCCAGACAGCTTCTGAATGTCTCCAAGTTTGGAGATACCACAACCTTTCTGGGCAACCTCTGCCAGTGCTTGGTGTTTCCTGATGTTCAGATGGACCCTCCTTTTATTTCAGTTTTTGCCTATTGCCTCTTGTCCTGTCACTGGGCACCACTGAAGAGAAACTGGCTCCCTCTTCTTTACACCCTCCTTTCAAGTATTTATATGCATTGATAAGATGCCCCTGCACCTTCACTTTTCCAGGCTGAAGTCTCAGCTCACTCAGCCTCTCCTCATAGGAGGGATGTCCAGTCCCTTAGTCAGTTTAGTGGCCTTTCATTGGACTGTATCCAGTATGTCCATGTCTCTTGTACTGGGGAGCCCAGCACTGAACACAGCACTCCAGATGTGGCCTCACCAGTGTTGAGTAGAGGGGAAGGATCACCTCCCTCAACCTGCTGGCAACACCCCTCCTAATGCAGCCCAGGATGCCATTGCCCTTCTTTGCTGCACGGGCACATTGCTGGCTCATGTTCAACTCGGTGTCCACCAGGACCCCCAGGTCCTTTTCTGCAAAGCTGCTTTCCAGTTACGTATCATAAGCATATGCGCATATGAGAAGTTGTTAAAAGGCAAACACATTTATACTGTATCTGGGAACAAAAAATAGAAACCAGCAAGCTATATGGTGTCCTCCACCTCTTCTGAGTGATTCTGTCTATATGCAGACAATCCACAGATTTCTCCTTGTCAGAACAGGCCTTTGAGGTGAGTTCTACATGCCATACAATATGCCAACGCAGTCATCTACTAGCTATCCATGTCTGCCTGTGTAGAGGATTGTCATTTCCTTTTACGAGAAGAAAAGTCCCTCCTCTTTCAAAACGAGGTGTTCTAAGAGTTGACAAAATCTGCACTGCCACATCAGAAGAGAGTTTAGTAGAAAATTCAGCTAAATAGTACAATTAATTATGAAGTTCCTATCAAACTGCAACAATATAAATAGTATGAGTTTCTACAAATCAGTATATATTGGAAAATTAGTAGCTATTGTATCCTATTTATCTCTTCATCACAAATACGTTACTATTTATTAGTAATACTTCACTATCTACCTAGTAATAATAGATTTTTAATAGATTATATTGTATCTATAATTCTGGGAATATTTGTATTAGAATTCATTTGCATAATTACTAGCTAATTGTAATTTATTGATGGATGTTCTCTCAGGAATAAATTTTAATACACAAGTTCTCAAAAGGAAAGCATTTCAGTCACAGGAAAAAAAGATACTTTTGGATAATATTTTTCATTCTTGTTTTCTTTGCAGAATAATTCTGAAGCAGATTTTAGCAAGTAAGTATGGAGTTAAAGTTAACGCTTGTGTGCAGGCAATACATAAGAGAAGGCACAAAAATAAAGATGCTATATTTTCGATAGGTAGCAGATTACATACTAGTTTACTGCACACCTTTGAAGGACACAAGGGAGACACTGGGAAGCGGAAATCGATGTATAGAAACTCAGAAACCAAACTGACTGTAACCAGATCTCCCATTTGTGATCTATTTCAGGCTACATAGACAACACCTACTTAAGGTATCTAAGTTCAAATACCTTACTTCCGAGCACCCCGTTAAGTATGGAGGAGATTCAGAACAGCTAAGCAGAGATCTTGGACTGGCCGTGAATACTTCCCTGTATTTCTGTACAAGAATTTCCTTGTATTTCTGTACAAGAAACATAATTGTTTCACCTGATTAGCTCAGCATAGTCCAAACTCAGCAAGGAACACAAGCAAGTACTGGAATCTCAGCCTCTCGGTAGCTGCACAGGCACATGCTTTCCTTAGGTCCAAGCCTTTAGAAATAGCTAACCTCCCCCAATAGAAGATTAGCTCCCTACCTCTCCCACATAGCTTCGCAAAGGAATTTAGATAGCACTTTAGCTCTCTAAATTTAGACTGCCACTTCAGTTCTCTAAGTCCAGCTGTGAGACCCTCAGAAAGCCCTGCTTAGCTGCTACTTAACCTGAAAGGCACTGAAATTATCTCAGCACTGAAATACTCCACCAATAAATTCTTCTAGGTGCCCAAATTTCTGACGCTGGACAGTGATATCCTGTGCATATCCTGAAGATGCCGAGCAGCTGCGAATGTGAGCATGGCAGATTCTCAAATTAGGCATTCTGCCGCTTGGCTTGTCTGTTGGGACTAATCTCATAGACATCCTCATATGCCAACAATCAAATCAGATTTCAGGAATCCTGTTGCCAGAGGAAGGGACGTTAGATTGCCTGAATAATTCACTTCTAGTTCATTTTTGGGGGAGGTGGGAGATCTGCTTTTAAATTTGTCTTCCAAATCAGGCACACAAGGGAGGTAAGGACCTGAATCTTTTCACTGGGATGCGATATAAAAGACAAACATCATTTCTTCCTGTTTTCTTAGAGAAAGGCCATTAGAAGTTAGGATTAATAATCCAAATCCAAATTTCCCCATACTGCAGAAAGTAATTTCCCTCCAGCTACCTTAGTAACATTGCAGTTCAGCAGCCTTTTTCCTCATTTTTCTTTCTTACAGACTGGTTTGGGTGACTCTTTATTCTCCTAGTGGGTCCTGCTGTGGGTCCTGTTCTTAGGACCCTGATGCTTTCCATGTGCAAGAAATTCCTAAATCTGGACAGACGAGTTCACTAGACAACAACTACCTACCAATCAGTGTTAGTAAAGCTAACCCTAACTGGAAATTTAAGTTCCTGCTGCTTCACGTCCCATGTGTTGGAACACTCACTCAGCAGTGCCTACTCTCAGTTGTATATTGCTGTCTCACTGCAGTAAATCCAGACCCTGCAACACAGGTTTGTTCCTCTACAATTTGAATTCAATAGCAATTTTTTGCTGATTTAAAAGATGCAGAATCAGGTGTGGTTCAGGATCGCAGTTCTTTGGGACTTGTCACAAAGAGAAATTGGGCAGGTTCAGAACTGTTTGCAAGCCCATGGCCTCAGCTGTAAGCTCCTTCAAAAAAGTACTGTCTTTCATTTGCTTTCAACATACCATGAACACTTGCAGCACTTTGAAAATTATATTCATAAGAGGATGGAGAAAACTACTAGAGGATGAAAGGAGTTTGTTAGGAGTGACCATAAATAGTGAATTAAAAAAATATTCCACTGGGCTTAACGTGCTATACAGAAAATGGATTTAGCCTGGAAAATCAGCTTTTGTCAGGATTGTCTGGACAATTGGCATTCAGTTAAAGGAGAGTCCACTATATAACCTCTGTGAAAATATCAAATCAAGGATTAGCCTTATCTGAGATTTCAACTTGCTAGTGATCTAAAAAGGTTACTTCACAGTAGAATTTTATACTCAGTAACATCTGAAAAATAGAAAAGAAATTAAGACAACTCTACTTATTAACCTTAAAGATGTTGTGGGAATCTGCAGATTTTCTATTTTGAAATGAAATTTGGCGGAAAATGTACATGTTTTATTTCAGTAGCTGCAAGGGTAAAACCACAGTTCAGAAAAAAAATCAAATGGTGAATGTATTTGAAGTGTAATTATTACAGTTACAATGAATAATATTGGGGGGAGGGGGAAATGTTATTTTAGAATAAATTTTGGATTTAGCAGTTTGCAATATTTAAAGCATGCTGGAATCTTATTTTATTTAAACTCTAACACATCCTTGTAATAAGGACGATAGCTAAACTTGTTTCATTATGCCTTTAATGTTTGAATCAATCTATAATTTCTTAACTATATTATTTTTTCAGAATTTGTATATTTAGTTTCAGACCAGAAATTAGATTGAGATTGGATTTTTTTTAAAATAGGTTGACCGAATTTTTGATAGACATAAACTGAACTAGCACTGTCATATTGCTTTGCAGTACCCAGTGAGACAGAATAGACAAAACATATTTCAAGATGAAATTATGAATAGAAAGATCTTGTGAGAGATGGTTTAATGCTCTTGTTGTATAATTTGACAGTTTTTCTTTCATCTAGGGTTTGACAGTTCATTTTCTCATTGATTACATCCTGAAGAAGACAAAATGACGCAAATATTTCCATACTCTGTTGTGGGAGAGATTTGAAAGTCAACTCTGGATTGGTAAGTAATGTAGCTGACTTGAGTGCCATGCTGTAACTGAGTTAATCAAGCTGGTTTACAGGTCTGACCTCTTAGCTTGGATGCAGAACTGAAGCACCACAGCTGTATTGTTTTCAAATATTAATTGGTAGCCCTGTGTTAACTATAGCCATGTCCTGTGCTGAAGGACCATATCAGCAAGCCTGGAGCTAGCTTAGAGGTCTTCAGGATGAAACCATGCGTTACTCTGTTTTGACCTAGTCAGAATACCACAGGTTTTGTGAGCATGTGGGAGTTAATCTTGGAAAGCTCTTTAATTTTCCTGGATAAACTATAACTATAGGAAGAATCTGTAACAGCCATTATCACCATTAGCTAAATTGATGATTTTATTTTCTTTATTTTCCTTATATAATTTCAGCAACTTGCTACAAGCCCTTTGCTTACAACATAAACTGATCTTCCAAACAATAGGATCATTTTAAGCAGAAGATGATTTAATTTGATCTGGACAAAATGTAATGTTCACAGAAATAATACCCTGTGAGCTATGAATTTGTTCACTATTTCATCCGGGAATCATTCTAGTTCAGTTTAATAACAAGTTGCTATCAAATGCAAAAGGATGAGAAAGAGACTAGTATAAGCAGCAATGCTCTATTAAAACCACTGAAGGCAAGCAAATGATTTCTGTATGGAATTTGCTGCTACTCATTGCAAAATTGAGGGCTTTAAACTAAAGTTGCCGGGGGAGGAGAACCTCAACCCATCGCACTTCTACCAGTCTGACCTTGTTCTCACCAATGAGGGGGGGCTGGTGGGGAATGTGAAGCTCAAGAGCAGCCATGGCTGCAGTGCCCATGAAAAGGTGGAGTTCAAGATCCTTAGGGTAGCAAGGAGGGTGCACAGCAAGCTCACTATGCTGGACTTCAGGAGAGCAGGTTTTGGCATCTTGAGGGATCTGCTTCATAGGGTACCATGGGATAAAGCCCTGGAGGGAAGAGGGGCCCAAAAAAGCTGGTTAATATTCAAGGATCACCTCCTCCAAGCTCAGGAGTGATGCATCCCGGCAAAGAGGACATTGGGCAGAAACGCCAGGAGGACTGCATGGATGAAAAAAGAGCTCCTGGAAAAACACTAATACAAAAAGGAAGCCTACAGAGGGTGGAAGCAAGGACAGGTAGCCTGGGAGGAATACAGAGAAATCGTCTGAGCAGCCAGGGATCAGGTTAGGAAAGCTAAAGCCTTGATAAGATTAAATCTGTCCAGGGATGTCAAGGGCAAAAAGAAAAGCTTCTATAGGTACATTGGTGATAAAAGGAAGACTAGGGAAAATGTGGGCCCTCTCTGGAAGAAAATGAGAGACCTGGCTACCTGGGATACGAAGAAGGCTGAGGTACTCAATAACTTTTTCCTTAGTCTTCACCGGCAAGTGCTCTAGCCATGCTGCCCAAGTTGCAGAGACAAGGGTGGGGACTGAGAATGAAGAACGGCCCATGGTAGGAGAAGATCAGGTTCAAGATCATCTAAGGAATGTGAAGGTGCAAAAGAGCCTGGGATCCGATGAGATGCATCTGCAAGTCCTGAGGGAAGTGGTGAATAAAGTTGCTAAGCCACTATCTGTCGTATTTGAGAAGTTCTGGCAGTCCAGTGAAGCTCCTGCTGACTGGAAAGAGGAAACATAACTCCCCTTTTTAGAAAAGGGAAAAAGGAAGACCCAGGGAACTACAGGCCAGTCAGTCTGATCTCTGTGCCCAGCAAGATCATGGAGCAGTTCCTCCTGGAAACGATGCTAAGGCACATGGAAAATAAGGAGGTGATTGGTGACAGCCAACATGGCTTCATTAAGGGCAAATCATGCCTGACAAATTTGGTGGCCTTCTATGACAGGGTTACAACATTGGTGGAAAAGGGAAGAGTAACTGACATCATCCACTTTTACTCCTACAAAGCATTTGACACTGTCCCACACGAGATCATTGTCTCTAAATTGGAGAGACATGGATCTGATGGATGGACCACTTGGTGGATAAAGAATTGGCTGGATAGTCGCACTCAAAGAGTTGCAGTCAAAGATTTGATGTCCAAGTGAAGATTAGTGATGAGCTGTGTTTCTCAGGGGTTGGTATGGTGACTGGCGCTGTTTAATATCTTTATCAGTGACATGAGCAGTGGGACGGAGTGCACCCTCAGCAAGTTTGCCTATGACACCGAGTTGTGCGGTGTGGTTGACACACTGGAGGGAAGGGATGCCAGTCAGAGGGACGTTGACAGGCTTGAGAGGTGGGCCTGTGTGAACCTCATGAAGTTCAACAAGGCCAAGTGTGAGGTTCTGCACATGCGTTGGGGCAATCCCAAGTACAAATACAGGCCAGGCAGAGAATGGACTGAGAGCAGCCCCAAGGAGAAGGACTTGGGGTGTTTGTTGAGGACAAGCTCTACATGACCTGGCAACGTGTGCTTGTAGCCCAGAAAGACAACCATATCCTGGGCTGCATAAAAAGAAGCATGACCAGCAGGTCAAAGAAGGTGATTCTCCCCCTCTACTCCTCTCTAGTGAGACCCCGCCTGGAGTACTGCTCTGGGGCCCCCAACACAAGAAGGACATGGACCTGTTGGAATGAGTCCAGAGGAGGGCCACGAAGATGATCAGAAGGCTGAAGCACCTCTCCTATGAAGACAGGCTGAGAGAGGTGGGGTTCTTCAACCTGCAAAAAAGATGGCTCTGGGGAGACCTTCTAGCAGCTTTCCAGTACCTAAAGAGGGCCTACAAGAAAGCTGGAGAGGGACTTTTTACAAGGGCCTGTAGTGATAGGACAAGGGGCAATGGTTTTATACTGAAAGAGGATAGATTTAGATGAGATCTAAGGAAGAAATTTTTCACTCTGAGGGTGGTGAGACACTGGAAAAGGTTGCCCAGAGAAGTTGTGGATGCCCCATCCCTGGCAGTGTTCAAGGGGAGGTGTCCCTGCCCATGGCAGGGGGGTTGGCACTTTAAGGTCCCTTCCAACCCAAACCATTCTATGATTCTATGAAATTATATTAGGGTTTTGGGGAATGTCCTATACATTGTTCTGTATTTTATGTTAG